>CM024766.1:37724974-37899467 GCA_014218235.1 Colocasia esculenta | reverse complement strand
TGGATAACAATGCATGTGTCGACACACACTGGACCGGTATCAACACAACTTTGACAAAATCCATGTGAACTTGTATATATGAAGTGTAGACCATCAAAACATGTCATTGACAGTAAAAATGTAAATATTAAATTTCAAGAACATGTTGTTTGATTATTATTATAATATATTTATATGTACAAATTGTCCAATATGTCATCATCAAAATCAAAGTATGAGAGATGTCCAATGGTCATCATTAAAAATCAACTTTAAAAATTCAAATACACACTCAACACAACATTCTCCCCCTTTTGATGATGACAAAATAAATGCACAACTTGGTCTTTTCATACACAATCTCCCAAAAGCCTTACTGGACTCTTCTCCCCCTAACTGTAATAACTCCCCTGTCCCTGCATTTTCTCCCCTATAAAGAACTTTCTCCCCCTTTTTGACAGCAACAAAAGATAGACAAGAGAGAGAAACAAAGATAGTATGAGAATCAAGAAATGAAATTGAGGAAAAGGCATGGTCAAAATGATCGCATAAGTGAGGCAAAGTGTTATTGTGGAAATGAAGAAATTATTGTGTTTTTGTTATTGTGCAATATGTTTAATCACAAAGACCCACTCAACACAAAGCAAGCAAGAAATAATGAGCTGAATGTAGTAAAAATGAAGATGCAATGTGAAGTAAAGTGACCTATATGAGTAAGCTAAAAGATTTAACAATGATGTTACACTACAGAAAAGTGCTTTTAGAGACCGAATCTGAGACTGAATTTGTCAGTCACTATTCTTCTCAAAAGATATCAGTCCTACTTAAGATTTAGTGACCGAACAAACTTCAGTCCCTATTCGTCTCAAAATCTGAGACCGAATAGTGACTGACAAAACTTCAGTCACTAACTTCAGTCACAATTCGTCTGAGATCTGACCGAATTGTGACTGAAATATTTCGGTCACAAAATTCATACGGCTTTAGTGACTGAATAGAGACCGATAAAGTTCGGTGTCTATCCGGTCCTCTAATCCCTTTATAACCTCCTCCGCCGTCAGCACTTCTTCCCCCCTTCCTTTTTCTTCTCTCTCATTGTGTCTCTTCTCTCTCACGTCGTCGACACCTCTGACGGTCGCCCCACCGAAATGCCTTGTTGCTGTCACTGTCGCCGCCATCGTCCGCATCGCCGCCGCTGTCCAGGTCACCGCCGCCGTCTGCGTAACCTAGCCGTTGTCCAAGTCACCGTCGTCACGTCTTCATCGTCTCTACCTCACCGCTGGAGGTCCACGTCGACGTCGCTGTCGGTAAGCTCTGTGTGTGTGTGTGTGTGTGTGTGTGTTTGGTGTGTGCCTATGTGTGTGTGTGGGTTGTGTTGGGCTGGAGGGAGGGCCACGGTTGCTGGGGGGTAACAGCGGGATGGGGGGTCTCTGATCTCTCCTCTCTCTCTCTCTCTCTGTGTGTGTGCATGTGTGGTGTGCTGTATGTGTGTGGGGGGGGGTGCGTGCAGGGGGGGTTGGGGGGGCTACGCAGGGCGGGGGGGGCCCTTGTAGGGAGGGGGGGCTTGGGGGGCTGTGTAGGGAGGGGGGGCTTTGGGGGTGGGCTGTGTAGGGAGGGGGGTTCCGGCGTGGGGGGGGGGGGGGGGGGGGGGGTGAGTCACAGCGAGGGGGGTTCTACCAGGGCGGGCTTTGCAGGGAGGTTGGGGGGGGGACTTCACAGAAGAAGGTGGGGGGTTCAGTGGGGAGGGGTAGTGGGGCGTGGGGCTCCGGTGATGGGGTTTGGGGGTTTCAGTGGGGAGGGGGCAGTGGGGGTGGGGCTCCGGCGATGGAGTGAGGGGGGTTTCAGTGGGAGGGGGCAGTTGGGGGTGGGCTTCAACGATGGAGTTGGGGTGGGGCGATGGGTGGGGGGTTCAGTGGTTTGGGTACTTTTTCAAAAAAAAATTGTTCCTATCAAATCTTTCTTCCTAGTTTTGGTTCGATCTGACTTGCCACCGCTCAATTGAAAGTCCTACATGTTTCTCAGCTTTTCAAGACCAATTTAATATTTATTGGGTTTTTAATTATTGTGTAGGTTTTTTTTTATTATGTTGCACTACATGAGGGGAATTGATCTTATTGACCATGTGCTTTTTAATGTTAGTTAGGACTTCTTATTGGAGGAGTTCATGTGTGGAAGATTTATTTGACCACCAGCCAGAACTATCTTATTAGAGTAAAAAATGTATTTAATACCACACAAAAAACTTCGATACCCATGTTATCTTATTTGGATTGCAAGTATCTGAATCAGGTTGGGATCTCCAACATCTTTAGTCTACAAATGTATTGTCCTGTCTATTAAAACTTAAACTAGCATGTCCAAGTAATTCCATCGCACAAAGTGCAATCATATATGTGAAATAGCGCAAATTTCATTAGTTCTTTTTTAGTATGTTGCGTTTATGAGTTTCCTTATACTATTTAAGCATTACCTTTTTATAGGTAAGATTGGAGGGCGGATAATTGTACCTAAGATCTAGATATGTACAATGGAGGACCTAATCACTAAGTCAGTCCTTCTGCTACCAGTTAAGTATAAAATATAGCCACTTGGTATACCAGGAATATAGTTTTTGATGATTCATAAGAGTTTAAGAGTGTATCTATAAAGTGTATAGTAAAAAAATCCTTTTTATTGTTTATAGATAGCTACTTTATGTGCATATATGTTAGTTGTTTACTTGTCTTCATTGTTGCTATATACACCCAACACAACTGTAGTCTCTAATCCTCTAGCTTGTAATTTCCATTTTGAAGGTTGAAACAAGGTCCTATGATCTAATTTGTTTCTCATTATACGCCCTAGTCCCTGCCATCCTCCCTTGCGCCACTGCACAAGTGAATTAAAAATTTAATCAATTATGGCTACCTACAGAATAAACTCTAAATAACTATATACTCATTTCTTTCACAAGTGAGGAAAAAAACTAAACCCATACGCCATAGCTATAGCATTCTTAAACAAACTATGTAAAAGATGATATGACTTGCCATGCATCCTAAATTCTAGTTCGTCCTCTCCTCCTCATCAAAAAGTGAAAATAACCGTAATATAAATGATATACTGAATACATTATTTTACCTTGAAATTTTCACTGGATTAATAAGTGACCTTTACATTTGTATTTTAAGCAAATATAAAAGTCTATTTATTTCTACTATATTGTGATATCTTCAATGCCATATTACACGTATGTTGCTAGGGAATTAGTTAGAACAATCATAATTAAGGTGAAATAATTATGGGTACTTTCAGTACATGTCGTATTAAAAACTTGCAAGTATTAAGAATATTTTTTCATATCTCCTTTACTCGAAGTGCCCTATTGTTTACTTGGAAATTTTTTGCCTTTTGACATAAAAAGAAAAGAAAGGAAAAATTAGAAACAGACAAGTCTAGTCGCCCCACGCGTTTGTAGAATTGTCAAAGTTCAAGATAGATCACTCGGAGTTTCTAGTTTAAAGGAGTATTTGGTTTTTGACAATTCAGATTTAAAGAATCTGGGGGTATTTGAAAATTTTGGGTACTTCAGATATGGTGCGTAGAGCACAATCAGGCTCCAGTGGTGGGAGGAGCAGCCGTGGGAGGGGTTTGTTCCAGGCATCCACGGGGATTGTTGCTAATCTTCGAAGAGTGAATCCAGTTCAGATGTTATCTGATCTCAGAAAAACACGACAGCAGGTCCAGTATAGTGGGAAGAGTGGGGATGCCAGATATCCATATAAGTGTCAGTCTCCACTATGACCATTTTTGTGCAATCTGATGGATGAATCAATAAATGGTGGCAACAATAAGTACTGCTTTTATTTTTTTGTTTCCACTATAACTAATGGGCACAGGAGCAATAAATGGATGATATCCGTATAATTAGTCAGTCTCCACTATGACTAATTATTTGCTTCCCAATATAGATGGCATAGGAGCAAGGCTCTTTTCTTAGGAGACATGGTAAAGAACGTCTTGCTAGCTTGTTCTGCAAATAGGCAGTGCGATAACATTCATGACTTCAAGAACAAGATGTTGGAACTAGCAGGTGATCTGCTTGCAAGAGAATTATCTAATCCGCAGGGGGCATTGTAGATGTGGCGGGGCAGGGAGGGAACGTCTTTTTTGGATGTGTTTCAAATTATTTAATCATCGCTTTTATCTGATCAAAATATATATTGAATAAAGATATAGCTCTGAACAACTGAATGGTCAGATTTTTTTTTTTTTAAAGAAAAAACAATCCAATAAACACTTCATCCTCTTATGCTAGTGTATCCAATGGTCCTATTTGACCGAAGTTAGCAATTCTTCAAGATTAAACTCAAACATGTGGAAAGTCTGACCATAGTCCCATGTCTTCCCCATTCTCCCATTTCCCATGCTATCTAGTCATGAGTCCATTGACAAAAACACATGACTGGTGCTTCCTCTCAGCCCTCCAGCATGTTGCCTCCTCCTTTGCATCCTCCTTATTCTTATCTCCTTCCTTTTCCTCATGACACTATTGAGGATTCAAGCTAATAAAGCAATAACTTTTTCATTATCATATTTACTTGAGTTAAGGAAAGCACCAGGTCAAGGAAACCAAAAGGGAAATGATTACAAATTAAAAATATAGATCAAAAACTACAAGCATATGCCATTAAAGCTTCTAAAAATATAAAAAACAACAACAAATATGTGCTCTCCAACCCGTAGGAAAGTTCCAAGATATGAGAAGGAAGTATCTAACAAGAAGATATATAACAGAAATAATTTTTGCAATCAAGAAAACAAAATTGTCAAAAAAAAAAAAAAAATAGAAAGAAGCCAAATACAAACACCAATGAGTATACATCCCAATTTAGGAAAAAAAAATTTAGTACAAACTTTTCCTTCTAGATATTAGTTTAGTTTACGTCTAATTGTTTACTTTCAGTTTATGAATAGTATTGCACTTCTTATTTTTGAATGTAATTGTTTAATATTACACTTGTTTAATTGTAATATTTCTTGCAAGGTGTTGAACAACTTCAAAGGAAAAAAAAAAGGTGCACTGGCCCTATATTCATGAACTTCACCTACTTACACAACAATCAGTAGCTAATAGGAAAAGATTTGGGAGAGTCATGTTCAGAGAAATGGAGAGGGATTGCCTACTTCCTCATGGGGCTGCTGCGAACCTTTACGAGTGCCTATTCACACTCAGTGACTCTTCACAGATGTTTGGCAAACATGCATTTGTGTAGAGTCACTAAGTGTGAATAGGCATTCATGAAGGTTTGCAGCGGCCCCATGGGCAAGTAGGAAGTCCCTCTCCATTTCTCCAAACCTGACTCCCCCAAATCTTTTTCTATCAGCTATTGGTTGCGTGTAAGTAGGTGAAATTCAGGGTACAGGGCCAGTGCACCTCCCCCCCCCCCCCCTTTTTTTTTCTTGTCAGCTACTGGTTGCCATGTAAGTAGTGTAATATTTTTCTATCATTTCTTTCACATTTATGTGATTTTTAAATTTGATGTATGCATTATAGCAATTTATCACTGCACACACCTCACGAGATTGTGTTAAGCCGTGTCAATGAACCTTCCTGTTCAAGACTTTGGGATTGATGTGCACGAGTCTTATTTTCAATTATGAGAACGTGTATATCTAACTCAAAGTCTTGAATTGTCCTATTTTGGACAGTCTGTGAATGTTTGATCGCATTTAGGTGGTCATTTACTATGTGTTTGTATTATTTGTTGAAATTTTTTGTTGTGTCTACTCACTCCTCTCTGATATACCTTTATTGATTTAGAATATTTTCTTAACCACTTATTAGTAAGTGTTTAAGAAAATATCTTAATCAATAAATATTTTTAGTATATCGGAGAGTGTGGGGAGATGCTGCCGAAATTTTCAGCAAATTATACAAACACATAGTAAATGGTCATCTGAGTGCGATCAAATATTCAAGATGGGTAAAAAGTGATAATCTAAATATATATCTTCCTATTCATTTCGGTTGCGTCGAAGGATGTGTGAGTTTGAATTTTAAGTTATTTGTCTGTTAATATTTGGTGCGCAGGAAAGAATGACTTCAGACCGTTCATGGATGTATCGTAGAATAGTTGATCATGTGGTGTCCGTGGAGTTTAGGGTCAGAGTTGAGAATTGCATTCAGTTTGTATTGGGGATCCAAATGCAGCAGTAGACAGCGAAGGTGGCATCCGATGTCCTTGTATGATTTGTAAAAATTTGAAGTGAAATTCACCATGGGAGGTTCAACGCCATTTATACAGAAAAGGATTTGTTGAAGGTTATATGAATTGGACATGTCATGGTGAGGAGCTCTGGTCGCATGAACCTAGTAATGTGGAAGGCACAAGTACGTACATAGATATGGTTGTAGATATTGTTGACGCTGAAGACGTTCCGAACAAGAGAGACGAAAGATTTTATCAGTTACATAAGGATGCTGATGAGCCATTGTGGGATGGTTGTTCAAAACACACTCGGTTGTCAACGGTGTCATAGTTGCTGAACTTGAAAACTGAATTTCATATAAGTGAGAATTGCTTTGATCGTCTCCTCATCATCAGTAAGAGCATGTTACCTCCAATGAGAAGCTGCCTCCAATTTTTATCGTGCCAAGAAGATGGTCAATGATTTAGGACTTGAATATGTGAAAATAGATGCATGTTCTAATCATTTTATGTTGTATGACAAAGAGGATGCAGATAAGGTATCATGTTCAGTTTGCCATCATGATAGGTTTAAACCTAAAAGAGGGGCCAATTCTAGGGGAAAGGATATACCTTATGCGTCATTGCGATATTTCTCCCTTACACCCAGACTGCAGCGGATGTATATGTCTTCAAAGACAGCTCGACATATGAGGTGGCACGTAGAAAGAGTACGTCAGGACGAGGATATTATGACTTATCCAGCAGATGGCGAAGCTTGGACTCATTTCAACCATGTTCATCCTATTTTCTCAAAGGAGTCACGTAATGTGAGGCTTGGTTTGTGCCATGACAGATTCAATCCATTTGGAGATTCAGTGGCTTCCTACTCTAGCTAGCCAGTGTTCGTGACACCATAAAACCTTCCTCTGAGCATGTGCATGAAGCGAGAGAATTTGTTCATGTCCTTATTGATTCCTGGTCTGAAAAGTCCTACAAAATATTAGACATCTATCTCAGACCTTTGATTGATGAATTGAAATTATTATGGACTGAGGGGGTTTGTGGATGTCTCGTTTCCGCACCGTCCCCGGCCGACCTCTAGATCTCCCGGACGCTCGCGGACCGCCGCCGAACTCTCGTTGCGATGATGGGGTTCGCCGTTGACCTCGTTGACCCTCCGGTTGACTGAGTTGACTAGAGAGAGAACAAAGAAACAGCTGAATTGAAGGGAGTACGTGATCGCTAGGGCTTACCTGTGCCCAAGGAGTATTAGAATCGCGGCCGGTATGGTCGCCTCGCGCAGCGGATGGAGACGGGCTTCAACTTCTTCTCCTTCAGCCGGCCAAAGGAGAAGAGCTCCGCGGTCTTCTACAGATCGTTCCTGCTACAGAAAAAGACTCTATTAGACTCTAAGAAGTGTGGTAAATGCTCAAAACGAAGTATGAAAAGCCAAAAGGAGAGTCCTGTACCGGTTGCGGACTTGAGAAGAGGGGGGGCCAAATGTTATGACCACCCTTCTTCCCTCCATTTTTGGTTGGGACCCCTTTTAGGTGTGTAGAAGGTGACCTATATGCCTAGAGTGCGTGGAAGGTGTGTGTGTGTTGCATGTAACTAGAGAAGAGAGTTAAGAAAGAGAGAGGGAGGGAGGTGTAGATCCTCGTTATTGATGTTGTAGCTCCTTGCAAGGGCTCCTCCAGCTCCAAAGCACCCCTCCTGAACGTCCCAAGTGTGGAGAGAATGAGGAGGATAGGGTGTGGAAGGTTGGGTACAATTTTCTCTCTCTTCTCTCAAGCTTCAGCATGTGGACGTCCAGTCTCTCCCCCCTGCTTAGAGGGCTCAAGGGGGAGTTATATAGACATTGGGCTCGAGCTCAGCTGCCTTGGATGCTCAAGTGTGAAGAAACACACTTGTACACATGGCAATCCAAGTTTAAAGGCTCCAACCAATGGGGAGAGGCCACATAGGATTTTTACTGGGTCAAAGGGGTGCCAAGGTGGCCCATATGCCCATTGGGAACGGTCCCATGTAGTGCATGGGCGAGAGAATGGCGCAAGTGGGCTATATTCTCGGGGTAGTTGCGTAGACCAGGTAAACCTGGTTAACGTCCAGCGATCATGCCGCCAATCTCATTCAGACGTCCTGGGATGTGGACGTCTAGATGGGTCAACGTCTATGACGCTTGCCGTCAACCAGTAGTCAGCAGCCATCGATGCTGCCGTCTACATGGCATCTGAGGCAAGTCAACAAACGCTCAAACGAGGCTTAATGGGCCAAAAGAGGCTTGCGGGAGATGGGCCAAATCTCGCGTCTACAAATGCCCCTCCGAGACATCCGGTCTTGCAAGGGAGCAGAGCGGACTAAAAGGTTGGTGTCTCGGTAAACAAAGGATGTGGAGATTTGATGAAGGATCATCTCCGAGGATAGGAATTCTAGCGAACCAAACGATCAGGCTAGAAACAGATGACGTATCGTCTGAGAGACAAATAGGGGTAAGAAAAGGGTGATCTACCCGTGTAACTACAACTGCGACCCAATGCAGGGTCCCTGGCATGGCCGTGTCGGACTTTGACTAGTTTCTGGCGTGTTTGAGTCAAAGTAGTTGTAATATGACGGTTGAATTAAGAGGGTCTCATAACCGGAGCTCATGGGCTCGCTGGCCTAATCAGGACGTCGGTCCCGAATTTGGGAGGTCGTGGAGACAAAGAGTTGGTTGATCTCTCAAAGGATTATCAAAAGATTCTAACTGGAATCACATGCTTGGAAAGCTTGAAATCCAGAATTAAGCTCGCGACTGGCGAAGGCTCAAGTGAACTCAATAAGGATAGCTTGATGATTTGTTGAAAGCACGGTGGGACAAGTGGAGAAGGGGGGCAAAAAAGACCCTGATATCAACTTGGATAGTCATGAAGGGTGGACCCGGTAAGCTACCTAAGCTAGGGGAGCCATGGAGCAATCAGATGATCGAGGAAAATCACCATTTTTTTTTGGGGTGTTAGTAAGAGAATGTTAGCAGAGAAGATGCATGCTGGTGTGGGTTGCCTATCTAAAAATGCGAGTTAGCACCAGAGGAAAATTCTAAAGGCCATACGAATAACTAAGAGATCGCAAACCCATCATGGTTTTTGTTAAAGGGGAACTCAGGGTTCACGGTCGCCAAGTTATTCGCCTCTGGTGGGGTCCTATGTTAGACATACCTGTAACGCTCAAGGTTGCATGAGCGTTCCGAACTTGAAGTACAGCTTGTACTTAGAGATCTGCAAACAAGTTGAAGTACAAGATAAAGGATAATGGCCAAATGAATATAAAACTTTGAAATTTCCAAGGGGATAAACATCCACATCGATGGCCGCCAGCTCCAAGTTAACGGCAACAGATATTGCCGCTAACCAGACACTGACGTCAACCGATCTGGACGCCTACCTGACAGTGGATCAGACCGAAAATATAGGTGATGGGAGTCCATAGGGACTCTATCATCTCCTACCTCCGTCTCTCCCTGCTCTTGCTGCGAACCAGAGAGCTGAGAGACGAAGAAACACAGCAAGATGGCCTCCTCTTCGACCAACGATCCACAGGCGCGAACCCTGGAGTTCTGAGTGAAGTTTCGAGGCACCTGAGCACGCGACTGGCCAACGGGGAGGTAAGCCATGATCGTTTCTGCTTTTACCTGGGCTGAAAACGCCCCAAACTTTGTTCTTACAACACCCCACCCTCATGCAGGAAATCCCTGCCTTCCCAAGCCAAGGCCAGGTACGAGCCTTTTCCTGGCTCGTGAACATGGTAAACGCCATCACTCTGGACATGCGAAGCTTCATCGGCATGTGGAACCTGAACTTTATGGTGGTGTTGGCGAAGAACATGAAGGACATGTGGTGGGGATTTGACGCCCTGAGGGCGTTGGTGGAGAGATGGCACCCGCACACACATACTTTTGTGTTCCAGGGCTTCGAAGCAAGCGTGCTGTTGGAGGAGGTGGAGCTTTTTCTGGGATGGGGGCGGTGCTTGGAATATGATGCAGCGACTCCTCTCCTCCCGTGGGAAGAGATTTTAGCAGACATTGTGCAGGACAAGAAGGAGGTGCTGCGGATGACGAACAAGCATGGGATCTTCCTGGACCGACTGGCCTGGTGGCTGATCCAGCATGCTAGGGAGATTGGTGGAGAGGGCAACACGAGGACTGACACTTTGCCTGGCCAGGATATTCTTGTTCCCCACAAGTGGCGATTCATCCTCTACGAGCACGTGGGGATCCTATCTTTGCTGTGCGCGGACAGTCACTTGCCCCTGCGGTGCTGGCACACCTGTATAGTTCACTAACCACGATGAGCCTAGGCGGACGCACATGCGGGAGCTTGTTCCTGCTTCAGGTATGGATGGAGGCTAACTTGAAGTTTGATTTTGCTGATGTACAACCTACTCCTTCCAGAGTCTTCCTTCGGAGCTCGGTGTACTGTAGCAGGGCGTGGTATGAGCCAGAGAATGAGATCAAGTGTGTGACAGCGCACTTGAAAGGTAGAGATGCTTGGAGAGATCATTTGGCGTTTCTGGTAATGGATGACTTCATCGTGAGGCCACTCTTCATGAGGACTATTGAGTTCCGGGTTCGGACCAGGGTAGACAGAGATTTGTGGCTGATTGGAGCAGGTCAGATGGGGGTGTACCAACCACATCGGTGCCATTGTCAGCTTGGGATTCCACGGGGAATTCCAACTTCATCCAGTTGCACTGATATGATAGTCACCGACGAAACGAGAAGTTGATGAAGAAGGCTATGAAGACTTGGAAGAAGTACACAGTGAGCAAGAAGGTGGGACTGGCAGTGCAGGAAACCTCGGAAGACATATGGCAGTATGAAGATTTTACTGACACCATTTGCCCTATTTCTTATGATTTCTTCATGGCTCGTAGGGCGAAGTGATGTGTTTTTTATTTTCAATAAGTGTGACACAAACTTTAGAATGAATAAAAGGTGGATTTCCTTTGTGTTGAATTGCTTGAAGAATTGTGTGATGAATGGAGTGAATGGGCCTCCAGGATGTTCAAATGAAGTCTGCTGTGAAGATTCAGTGCGGAAGGGTTGGCGTCCACATCGATGGATGCTAAACCAGGTCAACGTCCACAAGGCTGGCCGTCTAATTCAAACTTGACGTCTAGACATGGCCGTTGATCATACTTCGAGGTCTGACACTGAAGAGACATTGGCGTCCATAGGATGGCCGTTAAGAGTATGTCAGTGGCCATAGCTTGACGCCAGGAAAAGTTAAACAGCTAGACCTTGACGTTAAACCAGAAAACTGCCTTTTTTTGAACCAACGCCTTCTCCCGACGCCATTTCACCTTCCCAGGCACCGGGAGAAGCAATCCCCACACACTGAGAACTTGAACCATTTAGCCGACTTCGATGAGGACGAGAGGCAAGCGGAGCATTCTCCGGAGTTGCCGTCAACTGGAGGAGGAAGAGGAGGAGATGGAGGCAAGCATGGCGGAGGAAGAGGAAGAGGTGGCGGCGGGCGACGCACCGGAGGGGGAGGAGACCGTCGGAGACGACGGAGGAGGGGACGAGATGGAGGCGGATGTACCTCGTCGGCCCAAGGTCGGCTCCTATACTCCCAGAACTCTGTGGAATGTGTGTTTGTAATTTGTGAAAAGGAGGGAAAACAGGGGAGGTGCCATCGGTTGAGACAGGAACTTGACGTCCAAATCAGTGGACGTCGATATCCTGTCAATGGCCACCCCTTTGCTGTTAAGGTGAACTTGACGGCAAAGGGTGGACGCCGACATAGGAACTTGACGGCCTAACCCTGGACGCTGATTCTGAGTAAACGGACACCTCTTGCCGCCAACTTATGATTAACAGAAATCGATGCTGACGTCAACTTTTCTGTGTTTTCTGCAGGGTAAAGGCCGGATGAGGAGCAGGGTCACCTGGGACCTTTGCTGGGCGTGGTATAGGGCACTACGGGAGGCCCAGCAGACCAGGGTGGCTAGGATGGGATTTGGGCATCTGCTGTCGGTGCGTCCATTCCACGTGGACGTACCGTACCTTGAGGCGTTGAGGGAGCGGTGGGAGGAGGATTGCAAGGCATTCATCATGCCTTGGGTCACAAGATACCTACAATGGAGGATGTAGCGTATCTGACAGGACTGCCGGTTCAGAGAGAGCCGGTAGTGGGACAGGAGAGGAGTGACTATCATGATGACATAGTGGAGTTGGGCCCGGAGTTTGTAGCAGGGAGGAGGAGGCCGATCCGGACCATCTTGCTCGGATCACTTTTAGAGGCCGTAGGCCTGAGGGGTAGGAGGAGAGGGCCCCTGGAGACTCTAGAGGAGTTCTACACCGGAGTGCGAGGGGCACTGAACTTAGGGGACCGGAGCAAGGAGCGCTCGGTCCGGATCTTCGTCGCCTACCTCTTCGGGCTACTTCTGTTCATGACGCAGTCATCCCAGATGAACTGCAAGTTCGTGCTACTGCTTCGAAACATAGCGCAGGCAGGCAGATATGCATGGGGCACCGCGATGCTGCGGCATCTCCTCTCTCTTCTTCCCAGCAGCTCGCGGCATTCTCAGAGCACCGGGGGCTTCACCCCCTTTTTTCAGGTATGCAAATTTCCTTTAATGCTCATCATTGATTAAATTGCCTGACTGACATTCTTTTGGTTGCCTTGCAGATCTAGGGGTATATCCGCTTCCCCATGGGGCGCGGTGTACAGAGGGAGGGGAGTCTAGTCCCCCTCATGGCGAGGTGGGAGGTGACTCCCGACCCGAGAGTAGCAGATCGACGTGCGGAGGACGTGCGTCTTGCACTAGACCACTACCCCCACGAGCAGGTATGAATTTTCCACTAACTCTTGCATTCTACTCTTCCAATTGCTGCTTTTGAATAATGTGACTGACCAGTGTTCTCTGTTGCAGGTGGTGTGGGCTCCCTACCGGGGGGAGGTGGATGCTTCCCACCCGGCGGTGGCAGTAGGTCGACCACTCTTCGACCGCCACCTCCTCTTGCTGTGCCTCAGGACGTGCGAGGTGTTGTACCTGGAGCTCGTGGTACGGACCTTGGGCTGGCACCAGCCGGCCGTCGAGGTGCCTTCCCTCAGGAGAGAGAGGCACTCGCGCCGGCGGTTCTTTGCTGAGGACCGCGACTGGGGAGTGGATCATGGCAGCACCGTCGCCTACTGGCGCGGGGGCGGTGAGCAGGTGGCACAGCAGACGGACCTCCAAGATAGCTCAGCTTACCTGGAGGACTATAGGAGACGCTACGCCGGACGACTCCAGCTAGACCGACGAGCGGTAAGTGAAACTTCTAACCTTAAGCCTTGGTTGTTTGGATTGCCTTATTTGATTCTAACCTTGAAGTGTGAAAGGCAGATGCCGGTCACAGGCCGTACGCCTTTTGGAGGGCGATTGGCCGAGCAGGAGGTGGAGCTGACGAGGCTCCGCACCGAGGTCAGGACACTGGTAAGTAACGTAACTTTGATTATAGATTGAATTGAATTGAATTGAATTACTAACCAAAGTTCTGTGAATGCAGAAGGAGGAGCTAGCGAGGGTGCGCATGAGTCGTGATGCAGGGGCGAGCTCGTCTGCCCAGCCCGCGAGAGGAGACCTGGAAGTTCACCTGCAGGAGGCCCTGGATCGGGCGCAGGCGCGAGTGCAGGAGCTTGAGGCAGAGGTAAGACAATAGCTGATTATGCTTTTCAATTATGATTTTGACTTGACTTGATCTTGACATGACTTGCTCTTTATGTGCAGCGGAGGAGCGGAGTGGCGACTCTCCAGGCGCAGATGGAGACTCTGCGTTGGAGATGGAGGCGGAGGTAAGGCACCGAATTTCCTCCTTCCTGGCATGTGTACATAACTAACCCCTTGTATTTGATGTGCAGCGGCGGACCATGGTGGCTGCCATGGAGGAGCTGAGGGATGACCGGGCTACCATGAGGGGTCGCCTGCTCGAGGCCAGGGAGAGATAAAGAGAGAGGCTGAGGCAGCTCGGGCGCGGATCGCCGTGAATTATGAGATACTGAAGGACCGTGTGCTAAAGAAGCGCCGGGAGCAGCACCGGCAGACCCAGTAGGAGACGCCCGCGAGGACCGGATCGGCATTCGCCTCCCTCAACGACATTGTGTCCCTGGGGGATCCCTCCGTGGTACGAGGAGGGTTGCAGCGGCCCGAGGCGTCGACGGCGTCGAGGCCTCCTCTCCCAGACCGGCGTCGGGAGAGGGAGGAGGAGGAGGTGAGCAGCTCACGTAGGCAGAGGCCTAGTGAGGGGGGGGGGCGGAGAGAGGAGTGAGGAGCGGGCTCCGGTTGTACTTCCAGGGGTATGCCCCTGTCATGATATGTACAAATTTTGCCCTTATAGTGGATTTGTGGATTTTCATCATTCTGTGCTCTTGAATGGCTTGTTCTTTTGTGCTTTGGTTCCTGCATCCACAACACTTAAAGGAAAAAGGTTAGTGTGGATCTATTTTAGCCCCTTGCCTAAAAGATGTACCTTTCTTGAGATCTGGTCAAGGGCTAATTTCTAATCAAAGATAAAACATAATAACAAATAACTGAAAGGGAAATATGCACATGCATTTTTTTGTTGTTTTCTTGATTGATTTTTTTTTGTGTTGTTTTTTATTTAGATAAGAAAATAAGGAGAATTTTAGTATATATACATGTTACTACTATTTTTTTTTTATCTTTGAATTTTCTGATTTTTTTTGGGCTTTTGAAAATAGAGTAAAATATGAGTAAAATATGTACATGGTGAAATATATACATCAAGAGACTCTTTTTTTTGTTCTTTTTGCTTTTTTTTTTTGACTGACTCTAAGACACATATTCATCACTTGTCGTGGCATAGAGTCTACTTGATCTACTTGACCACAGAGGTCATGAATAAGGAGGGGCGTGCATGAATTCTTTGATGTTGAAAATTGCCCCTAGCCTTCTCGATATTTTTCACTACGGAGGATCTTAGACAATCAAATTGCCCCTAGAGGGAGAAATGGGAAGAAATGTATAGGAAGTCATGTAGGGCTTTGGTTCAAACTACTTTTTGTTTCCGAACCGACATCTCATATTAAACAGACTTGGTCAACAATTGTTTTCAGGGGATTTTTCATTTTATTTTATTTCTGATTTCTGGGGTGGAGGCACGTACTTTTTGCTACCTCCTTGAGTTGGTCAGCCTTTTTCCGGGTACGTACTTTTTGCTACCCTTTTTTGACCTTTTGGCTTTTCTTTTCCCCCTTTGAGGCTTGATTTGACATTTTGCCCCTTGCTTTTATTAGTTGCCCCTGTTTTATGGTGACCTTGTCCTTTAGATGAGAGTGGGTGGTCCCCTACTCGTAGTTTTTCCGTTTCCAGACACGACCGAGTGGAAAAGAATAGGGCAAACACATTGACCAGATGAGACCGCCCGAGTGTACTTGTGATTTTCCAGTTAGGGTAGTACTCCAACATCGTGTGGTGTGAAAAGTCCGACCTCATTAATAACCCAATGGTGAAGTAGAGTTTTTAGCCCACAACGTTGACACGTGATGAATGACTGACTGACTGACTAAGAGTAAAATTTCTTGAGGTAGACTGCATTCCAAGGGTGCATTAGCTCAACTCCCTCGGCATCCACTAACCTATACGTTCCCTGAGTATGCTTCTTTGACAACGATGACGCTCTCCCAATTTTCTTGCAATTTGCTCCCGACCTGGTGCCTTTATGATTTTGCGCTTTAGGACCAATTCACCTACTTCGAATTTTCTCTCAAGAACTCTCTTGGCATAAAAACGTGCAATTCTATGACGATAGACTTGAGCGTGGTCAGCCGCTATCATCCGCCTTTCATCCAAGAGTTCAAGTTGTGCTAGTAAAGCCTCCCGACATTGACCGAGGTCAAGTTCGGAATCCAATTGAACTCTAAGTGAAGGGAGGAAGATCTCGTATGGGAGTATCGCATCTGATCCGTACGTCAAGGCATAGGGAGTTTGCCCCGTGGGAGTTCAGACCGAGGTGAGATAAGCCCAAAGAGCTTCAACCAAGCGATCTGGCCAGTCAGCATTGTTGTGAGATTTGCATGTTTTCTTTATGATTTTAACGAGAGTCTTATTAGTAGCTTCCGCTTGTCCGTTACCTTGTGGATAATATGGGGATGAATGATGCAAATTAATGCCATATTTACCACACATGTCGCGGAGCTCCTGCGAGGTGAACTGTGGTTCGTTGTCGGTGACGATATCCCAAGGCACGCCAAACCTTGCAAGAATGCTGCGCTTGATGAATTTGACGACCGTTGAAGCTTTCACCTCTATGAATGCTTCTGCTTCAGCCCATTTTGTGAAGTACTCTGTGGCGGTCAGAATGAAAGACTTCTTACGGATTTCTCCGGTTCTGTCTGCGAGTGGACCAACCACGTCGAATGCCCACATGGCGAAAGGCCATGGAGCGATAAGGGATGAAGAGGGAAGAAGGAGCATGGATCTTGTCACCGTGCATTTGACATTTAGCACAGTGGCGGACAAAGTGAGAGCAATCCTCTTCCATGGTAGGCCAGTAATAGTGTCTTAGCAACTTTTAGGCGATTGCTCTACCATTGACGTGGCCACCACATTCGCTAGAGTGAGCAGCTTCAACAATGCTTTGGGATTCGATTTCATCTAGGCAACGGAGATAGACCCCGCTGAGAGATCTTTTGTAGAGAACGCCACCTATGATCTTGTACCACTCGGAGACACACGCGAATGCCCGTCTATTAGCAGAGGTGGCATAATCGGGAAGGATCCATCTTTGAGGTAATTCTCAATGTCAAAGTACCAGGGATGGCCATCATCGAGATCGATTCAGGCTCCTTTGAGAGTGCATGGATTCGATGAGAGGAGATTGAAGTTGAGCAATCCAAGGGTCAAAAAGAGAAGGAACTCTTAACCTTTGAACGGAAACGGTCTCGGAGGACTTCCTTAGAGGGATAGGGATGGATGAAGCTAGAGAAGCGAGGAATCTGCTAGAATGTTCTGGGCCCTAGGAGTGTGGACGAGGGTGAGCTTCCTAAACTGTCGGATCACCTTTCCTACCAACTCTTGGTATGGTTTCAACTTGGGATCCCGGGTCTGGTACTTGCTAAGTGATTGCTGGAGTATCAATTCCGAATCTCCAATTATCCTTAACTCTTTGACTCCGAGCAACAATGCCATTTTCATCCCAACTAAGAGCGCCTCATACTCAGCCACATTGTTCGTGGCTCGGAAGGTTAACTGGTAGGCGTGCGGAATGACTACCCCTTCCGGCGAGAGGAGAACTGCCCTATCCCACTCCCTTTAGAATTGAGAGCCCCGTCGAAGTAAAGCACCCACAGGTTCACCATCAATAATGGCTCCTAACTCTTCATCGGGAAAGCTTTCATCAACAGGAGAGTAAGAAGGTAAGGGGTGGTGGGCCAAATGCTCAGCTATGGCATGACCCTTGATTGACTTTTGGTTGACATAGGTGATATCAAATTGGTTAAGGAAGCTTCTCCACCTCATCAACCGCTCAGTCAGGACGGGCTTCTCAAGCAAGTACCGAATTGGGTCTATACGCGCTAGAAGTTTCACCTCATGAGCTAGGAAATAATGCTTCAACTTCTGGGCAACCCAGACGACGGCCGCACACATTCTTTCCATGGCGGTGTACTTCTTTTCAGCTTCATTGAACAACTTGGACAGGTAGTACACCGCTCTCTCCTTCTTCTCGTCGTCGTATTGGGCCAAGACTGCTCCAGTTGAGTCTTCTGTGGTGGACACATAGAGCAGTAAAGGCCGACTCGGGACTGGAGGAGTGAGAATAGGGGGATTGAACAAATAACTCTTCAATTCATCAAAGGCCTTTTGACACTTATCGTTCCAATCAAATTTTGCCTCCCCTTTTAGCATCTCATAGAAGGGCTTACAACGGATTGAGTGCTGGGAGATAAACCTCCTAATGAACTGAAGTCTGCCGATCAGCCCTCTGACTTCTCTGATATTCCTAGGAGGAGGCATATCAATTATTGCTTTGGCCTTGTTGGGATCTATCTCAATTCCCCTCTTGCTAACAATGAACCCTAGCAACTTACCCGAAGAAACTCCGAAAACACATTTCTTAGGGTTCATCTTTAGCTTATGGTCTCTAGACCTTTGGAGAACTGCCCGGAGGACTTCAGCATGGCCATGTCGGGTCTTTGATTTTACCAAGACATCATCCACATAGACCTCCATATGCACATGCATCATGTCATGAAAAATTGCCATCATTGCCCTTTGATAGGTTGCTCCCGCATTCTTCAATCCGAAGGGCATGACGACATAACAGTAAGTCCCCCAGGGCGTTGTGAAAGAGGTTTCTCCTGGTCTTCCCTCTCCAGACGGATCTGGTTGTACCCAGAGAAATCATCCATGAAGGATAACATCTCAAAATCGGCAGTGTTGTCCACTAGGACATCTATGTGTGGGAGAGGAAAATCGTCCTTTGGGCAAGCACGATTAAGGTCTCGAAAATCTATACAGATTCTAACCTTACCGTCCTTCTTCATCACAGGGACGATGTTAGATACCCAATGTGGATATAGCACAACCCTAATGAATTTGGCTCTATGCAGCTTGTCAATCTCCTCTTTGATCTTGAGTGCAAGCTTGGGATGTAGCCTCCTTAGCTTTTTGACGGCCGTTGCGTCGGCTTTTAGAACCAACCGGTGTTCGACCAAAGAGGTGTCGAGTCCCGGCATGTCCTCGTAGGACCAGGCAAAGCCGTCGGAGAATTCTTTGAGGATAGCTACAAGGGCTTGCTCTTCTTCTTCACTCAAGTTGGCACTAATTAACACTGTCTTCGGGGATTCTTCAGTGCCAAGATTGACTTCTTGGTAGGTTCATCTGCAGCCGTGGTGGGCTCGTCGAACCTCTTTGTGCCATCCACATAGGAGCTCACCGGGTCCTCTTCTTCCGACCCAAGATCTCCTAGCCCATCTTTCTCATTGAAATCTAGCAAGTAAACTCCTAACCGTCATCTACAGAATCACCTTCTTCGAAATCCGCTTCTACGAGGGCAGGCTCCTCAAGAAACTCAGGAACTTGACTTAACTTGGCACACCTCTCAGCCAATGCCATGACATATCGGGCAGGGACTTGCCTACCCTTCTCTTTGTGAATGCATGGCTGAGAGGGACCAGACTCTCCTAATCCTGACTCTCGACTGGACCCTAAACCTGACTCTAAGCCTGAATCTAAACTAGGATCTAGACTGCTATGCACAGAACTATGTACAAAAGTATGTACAGGGGAAGCACCCCGAGAGGGGTGAGGATCTAGATGGGAAAGCGTCGACCCTTGGCCGAGCGGAAGAGATTCCAAAGAGGAAGGGTGCTCGATGGAGATCTCGGATTTCCAATTTTGATAATTGGCATTTTTTTTTAAGTCAAGGCCCAAACCATGAGCTGCTGGCTCAGGGTAGCCTCGACTGGCCAAGTGGGAGATGGAGAAGGATTGGAGGAGAAGTAGGGGAAGAAGTGGATGGAAGATCTGAATCGTGTGGAGGGCACAGGAAGTAAGGGGAGATGAGGGCGGAGATGGAGATGGTGAAGAGAGGGGATCGGACCCAAGAGTGAGAGGAGGCCAAAGTCATCACAGACTCCCTCCATTTCTGTCACCTCTTCTTCTTCTTCTTCTTCATCGCTTTCGGAGCAAGACAGTTCTTCTATTAACGGCTCCCTGGTTCCCAGCTGGGTGGGTCCTTGGACAAAGTGCTCTTTCAGAGTCCAGGTAATAGGTTGATAGGGTATGAATGGATTTGGATGAACTGGGTCTGGGTGGAAACCTAGACCAGCTTTGGCTAACAACCTCCTAATTTCCTGAACACTATGGATTTGTCCTTGCTTATCGCTGCCTAGTCCGCGGCCATGAACATAACCGATATTTGCCATTACCTCCCAACCTTTCCCTTGAGGGTATGGGATCTGCTCAAACTTTTCATCAGATTGGGGGGATTGGCTCAGATCATAGGGCGAGGGAAGTCAAAGAGAGACATGACTGGTTTCTTCCCCTTGTCTGGAATGAAGAGGTGTGGCATCTGCTCTGAGGTGATTGCATTGAGGGTTTCCAAGGTAGGAATGCTCTTGATTTTGATAACCCGCCCATTGAAAGGAAATTTGAAGCATTGGTGGGCGGTGGAAGGGACCCCTAAGTCTGCTCTACCCAGGACGACCGAGGATGGCCTTGTAGGCCGGGTCGACGTCAAGACTAAGAACTCGGTGACATGGTGACTGGTCCGATTTCCATCTTAAGAGCAATCTTGCCTTTGGAAACCCTTTTGGAGTTGTCATAGGCGGCGATGGTGAGCAGTTCTTCTCCAGATTCTCTCCTTAAACCTAATTGCTTGAGGGTCTTCATCGGACAGACATTGATAGATGCCCCGGTGTCAATGAGGGTGGAGTCCACCGAAACCCCATTAAGGCTAACGGTAAGACAGAGAGGAAGTGAACGACAATCGGGGGTGGCAAGATCTTTGTCCGAGAAGGAGATTGAAGGTCCTTGGGTGAGGGAGAGGATAGCATTGGTGACCCCACTGGGAGGGAGGTCATCATTACCATGATCTTCTGGAGGAATTGGAGGAGGGTGACTGATGAGACGGCGACCTCCGTATCAATTCTAAAATGGACACTCTTGCGGGTGTCTTATCCAGATGTTGCAGAATATCGTATTCGGTGCCGGCAGGAGGTGGAGGTCCACTGTCCTCCTCATCTTGGGATGGCCGCAACGGTGGAGGAATAATTCGGTTTCGGAGTGTGACGTGAACGGCCTCCTGGACTTAGGGAGAATGAGTTGGAGGGGTCTGGTAGATGACTCACCGACAGGGGAGGTGAGGATAGTGGGGTAGGCATCTTGGGGAGGTCGGATGAGCACTAAGGGTCTCTCCTATAGAATGGCATCTACTGACGTGGAGGGCTCCTGAGACTCTATGGTAGGACATGGATACCATTCCTCGAAGCCCTCTACCCCCCACTGTTCTCTCTCTCCTCACAACCCAGGGTCCTGAGTGTATCATGGTATGGACATTTTCCTGAGGCTTGGAGGAGGAGGGATTGTTGTTTTGGTAATTGGGGAGGGGGTTTTAGAAAATGCCTAGCTCTTTCTTGGTATACCTAGACTTTGCTATGGCTACCTTGACATCCTCCCAGTTAATCCTTTCCTGATCGTTCACGTCATACACCCTGTCACGAAATGTGAAACAATTGTTGATGTCGTGACCATGGGTGCGGTGATAAGGACAATACTTTGAAGTATCTAGCCTTGGATTGGTGTTTTCCCTTTGCGGGGAAGCCGGATAGCCTCACAAGACATGAGGGCAAAGAAAACGTCCTCGAGGGTCTCTGGAAGAGGAGGGTAGTGAGACCTCTTAGGACCAGGCCGAGTGTAGCCAGAAGAAGGGGAGGTACAGCATAATAAGACTTGGAGGGATGTGACGGGAATTGGTGAGGATTGGAAGGAGGATTAGAGGGCTTGTTGGAAGGCCTCAGCGGTTGACTGCAGGCACTGACAGACTCATTGACAGTCACCCCTTCGGTGGTAGGTGCCGCAGGAGCCTTACGTGCCTTTGGCTTCCCCTCAAAGAAATGTGGGAGAGAGGAGTCTTTGATTTGATTTTCAATCACCCTGGCTCTATTATAAAGATGTGAGAAGGAAGGAAACTCACTTAGCATTAAGACAGAGCGGAGCACAGGGGTGGTGTTGGTGACTAACAGGGTTGGCTTGGGACTCCGGGATGGGTATGTCGGCTCTGGAGGCCATGGATCTCCATCGGTTAGCATAGTGACAAAGTCTTCGTTCGGCTTCATCTTTTCCGCCACCAAGTCGGGGAGTGTAGGGACTTGAGTGGCCATGTATGAAAAATGTGAGATGAATCGCTCGGAGACAATGTCAAAATTAACGAGATCCGATGCGGGTAGAGAGGTGAACCACCTCAAAGCTTCCCCTTCTAACGATTGTTGGAAGAGGTGAACTAAGAGGACCCGATCGTAAAGCCACCGATGGGAATCCATGGTGAAGCCAGCGAGGTGGAATTGTGGATCAGAGGTCCCATCATACTTGCGGTACTTTGGGGCCTTGAAATCGGGGGGAAAATAAGTGTTAGGAAGTTGCAGTAGTTTAGGAGTGAGTGAGGTTTTGACAAAGATAGGGACTCAGCCAGGAGCTTCCTAACAAGACCTTCCACCTTGGAACGGGGAATGGATTCGGATTGGGTAGGGGTGTGATTTGAACAGGTGGTGAATGGGCGGAAGGAGGAGTAAGAATAGGAGTAGGGAACGGAGCGGGGGTAGGGGAAGGAATGAAGGTAGAGACGGGCACCCAGGGTGAGGTGACCGGCCTAGGAGTGGGCCTACATGTAGAGGCGTTGAAAGGGGATAGGGATGGAGTGGAAGGAGACGCCGCTGCCCGGATGGTATGTTTGGAAAGCATGGAAATAATTTCATCGGGCGAATAGCGAGACATGAGTTTAGAAAACTCGGGGTCTTCTTGAGCACTTTTGGGTGTGAGTGGTGTTGACCCTCAAGCTGACTTCCTCATTGTCAGCCTGGGAGGATGATTGGACTGATTCCTCGGGCTGAACATCAGTGTTTATCATACCGAAAATCTCATTGACATTATCATCATACTTAAATGCCGTTTATTAGCCATGTTGACAGGGTCCAACCAAGTGTCCATTAGCACACAACCTACTGATTTTAAAATGGTTAAAGTTGACTAACTTCACTGTTTTAGCAGAAGTATGAATTTCTACCAAACAATGTTATCAACAACATCCCCAAGATTTTTAAATGTCAAAGTTATGTGTTAACTTGACTTGTAAAGGCCGTTCTCTCAAATCTCACGTGAATCCCGGTGAGTAGGTGAGCTAGACAGGGAGGGTAAAGGTCCTCTTGCCCGTACCATGAGGGAATCCACGGAATTTAGGGACTTACAGAGTTTTTCTTGGAGCCAACCCGATTTACCCGAGAGGGATCCCTGAGTAAAGGTTTGTAAACCAGGAAGGGTGATCCTAAAGTGAGGGGAGGCTAGAAAAGGTGAGAAAGATGACCCCCCAGTGACTGAGGACTGTCAGTGACAATCAGTAAGCAAACAGAAAAAAATCAAAGCAAAACAATAAAAAAAGTGAAAAAGCATGCTTCTGTGAAGTAAACGGCAAGAAGATTGATGCACAGTTCATCAGAAACAGTAGACGGCAGGATCGACTAACGCTAACAAACAGTAGACGACAAGATATATGGACGCTAAACAGAATTAAACGGCAGGAACAATGGACGTTTACCTGGGTAGACGGCAGGATCGCTTGCCGTCTACCTGGATGAACACAGACCACCGCAGCAGTGTTGTCCCACCGTGATCGCCAGAAAAGAGCTGTGGACGTCTCGTTTCCGCGCTGTCCCCGGCCGACCTCTGGATCTCCCGGACGCTCACGGACGCCGCCGAACTCTCGTTGGCAATGATGGGGTTGCCGGTTGACCTCGTTGACCCTCCGGTTGACTTAGTTGACTAGAGGGAGAACAAAGAAAACAAGTTGAATGAAGGGGAGTACGTGATCGCCAGGGCCTTACCTGTGCCCAAGGAGTATTAGAATCGCGCCGATATGGTCGCCTCGCGCAGCGGATGGAGACGGGGCTTCAACTTCTCCTCCTTCAGCCGGCCAAAGGAGAAGAGCTCCGCGGTCTTCTACAGATCGTTCCTGCTACAGAAAAAGACTCTATTAGACTCTAAGAAGTGTGGTAAATGCTCAAAACGAAGTATGAAAAGCCCAAAAGGAGAGTCCCGTACCGGTTGCGGACTTGAGAAGAGGGGTGGCCAAATGTTATGACCACCCTTCTTCCCTCCGTTTTTGGTTGGAAACCCCTTTCTAGGTGTGTAGGAAGGTGACCTACGTGCCTAGAGTGAGTGGAAAGGTGTGTGTGTGTTGCATGTAACTAAGAGAGAGAGTTAAGAAAGAGAGAGGAGGGAGGTGTAGATCCTCATTGTTGATGTTGTAGCTCCTTGCAAGGGCTCCTCCAGCTCCAAAGCAGCCTCCTAGACGTCCCAAGTGTGGAGAAATGAAGAGGATGAGTGGTGGAAGGTTGGGTACAATTTTCTCTCTCTTCTCTCAAACTTCAGCATGTGGACGTCCAGCCTCTCCCCCCTAGCTTAGAGGGCTCAAGGGGAGTTATATAGACAGTGGGCTCGAGCTCAGCTACCTTGGATGCTCAAGTGTGAAGAACACACTTGTACACATGGCAATCCAAGTCTAAAGGCTCCAACCAATGGGGAGAGGCCACATAGGATTTTTACTGGGTCAAGGGGGTGCCAAGGTGGCCCATATGCCCGTTGAGAACGGTCCCATGCGGTGCATGGGCGAGAGAATGGCGCAAGTGGGCTATATTCTCGGGGTAGTTGCGCAGACCAGGTAAACCAGCTTAACGTCCAGCGATCATGCCGCCAATCTCATGCAGACGTCCAGGGATGTGGACGTCAAGATGGGTCAACGTCCATGATGCTTGCCATCAACCAGTAGTCGGTGGCCATCGATGCTGCCGTCTGCATGGCATCCGAGGCAAGTCAACAAACGGTCAAACGATGCTTAATGGGCCAAAAGAGCCTTGCGGGAGATGGGCCAAATCTCGCGTCTACAGGGGTCAATACTTATGATGCATCTAGAAAGCAAAATTTCACTATGAGGGCAGCATTGATGTGGACTATAAGTGATTTTCCTGCATATGGAATGTTATCTGGTTAGAGCACACATGGGAGGCTAGCATGTCCTTACTGTATGGATAATACCAAATCATTTGTACTTAAACATGGTGAGAAGTCCTGCTGGTTTGATTGTCATCGACAGTTTTTAGCAGTTGATCACCCTTTCAGAAGATAAAAAGATGCATTCCTAAAGAACAGAATGGAACGAGATGAAGTTATTTTCGAGAGGTTGTCCGGTCATCATATTGCAGCACGTGTAGAAAATTTGCCAGATATCACACAACAGATGGGCAGTACCCGACACCTTTCAGGTTTTGGGAAGGAGCACAACTGGGTGAAGAGAAGCATTTTCTGGGAGCTACCTTATTGGTCGACTCTTCTTGTGTGGCACAATCTAGACGTGATGCATATCTAGAAAAAAGTCTTTGATAATGTGTTCAACACTGTTATGGACATAAAAGGTAAAACAAAAGACAATGGGAATGCACGTTTGGACTTGTCCATGCTTTGTAAACGTCCAGAGTTAGAACTTGTTGAAGTAAATGAGAAATCAATTAAACCAAAAGCAGTTTATGTGCTTGGAGGAGGACAAGTAAAGGAAGTGTGTCAGTGGCGGAAACAATTGAGATTTCCTGATGGTTATGTGTCTAATATTGCTTGTTCCGTCAACGTCAGTGAGGGAAAGATATATGGAATGAAGAGTCACAACTGCCATGTGTTTATGCAAAGGTTGCTACCTATTGCATTTCGTGACATGTTGCCGAAGCCCCTATGGGGAGCATTGTCTGAGCTAAGTCGATTTTTCACGTTTCTGTGTGCATCAGAACTCAGGCTTCAGGATGTGCAAACTATCGAACAGAATGTCGTCACCATCATATGCAAGTTGGAGAAGATATTTCCGCCTGCATTCTTCGATTCGATGGAGCATTTACTCGTACATCTACCATATGAAGCTAAAGTCGGAGGGCCAATACAATATAGATGGATGTATCCATTTGAGAGGTATATGCAAATATTAACTTTTTCCTTCTTAGAATTGCACCTTACATATGATACGTTTCCTAACTATCTTGTACATTGTTGATGTAGGTGCATGCATGACCTCAAAATGAAAGTCTGAAATAAAGCAAAAGTAGAGGGTTCTATTGTTGAGGCATACATTATGGAGGAAATCTCAAACTTTTGTTCGATGTACTTTGAAGTAGACATTCAAACACGTCGTACTCAACCTCCACATAATGATGATGGGGGGGGGAATCTGTGTGTTTAGATCGACTCTCCATATTTAATCATCCTGGACGTGCCTTCGGACGTTCTTCAACTCGAATGCTAGATGATAGAGAGTTATGCACTGCAGAGATATATATTCTTTTAAATTGTGCTGAGCTAGAGTGTTATGTTGAGTAAGTGCTAAACTCACAATTTATTATGTATGTAACTTCTTTGCCCTTATTCTAGCTATTGAAGGTGGTCTTCTATTCATATTGCAGACAATTTGATTCAGAAATAATTCAAAGAAATCCACACCACCTCACTGATTGAGGTTGAAAAGAAAACGAGAGAAGTCATTGGCCTTATGGCTAAGAAAACGCGTAAGTGTACATAGTCAAAGAGTATTCAAGAAAAGTTATGTTCACTTTTAACTAGTCTTCTCTATACGCAGGTTGAACAAGGTTTAATTATTGATGAAAGAGTTTATCAGATAGCCTATGGCCCATCGAAAATTGTACAGAACTATCCTGGATTTATTGTGAATGGGCATGGATTTCATACAAAAGACTATGGGCGGAGTAAATCTACCATGAACAGTGGCGTATGTGTTAAAGGAAGTACATACAATGAAAGTGAATATGACTACTATGGTATTGTAGAGGAGATCTTACAGTTGCAATATCTAGGACAAGATAACCATATATTCTTGTTCAAGTGTCATTGGTTTGATCCGAATTCCATTCGAAATGACACAACGCATGGGATTGTCGAGCTTAAACATAAGTCGAAATTGAATACTTATGAGCCATTCATTTTAGCCACACAAGCCCAACAGGTGTACTATACAAGCTATTCATCATCTACAAACAAGGAATGAAATGATTGGTGGGTAGTTTGCAGAGTTAAGTCAAGACTATTCTCTGATTATGAATTGGTCATGACTGATCAGACATCTGAAGAGGTCAACATAGAATTCTTTCAAGAAGACTTGGTTGAAAATGTAGAGTTGACAGCTCATATTGGAGAAGACGAATCTGAAGCACCAATTTCCTTGTCTCAAGGAAATGAGGTCGAAGAATTCGAACCACGTGAGATGAAAGGCAGTAGTGGAAGGCCAATAGATATTGAATGTGAAAGTTCTGATGATGAGGAACAATATACCAGTGATGAATGTGAAGATGATGATGAAGATGGGGTTGAATTAGATATATCATCATCATCTAAGGAGGAAATGGATATCAATTAAAAATGGGTCGAATTTTTTCACTTCTGTTGAGTATATTTAAAGTAGCTCACCTTCAATATAAGCAATTGACTAATGAACATTAATTTTTTGTGTTCCCTATGAAGATATGGTGCGTGGAGCACGATCGGGCTCCAGTTCTGGGAGGAGCCTCCATGGGAGGGTTTTGTTCTAGGCATCATGTATGTATATTTTTCTACTGTAGTTTTCTTTGTGTATTATTTATGCATAGTATTAATGCCATTAAAATTGTTACAGCTTCTGGTTCTCCGTCTGTCCCTCCTCCTGTGGCAGCAGGTATGTATATTTAAAGTTCTACTTTCATTGTACATTGATCCTTATGCCATAAAGTTCTTAAGGTTCAGGTGAGTTTACACCTCCTCAACCTAGAGTACTAGGTATGTATATTTCAAGTTGCAAGTATTTGCATAGTCATTATTTATACATATTATTAATGCCATTTAAATTGTTACAGTTGCTGGTCCTTCGTCAGTGTCTCCTCCTGTAGCAGCAGGTATGTATATTTACAGTTGTACTTTTATTGTGCATTGATCTTTCTGCCATAAAATTCTAATAGGTTCGAGGGCATCTACTCACTTCCTCATTATTTATGCCATCTATTCTTGTTACAGCTGTTGGTCTAGCCTCTGTGTCTCCTCCTCTACCAGCAGGTATGTATATTTAAAGTTGTACTTTCATTGTGCATTGATTCTGATGCCATTAAAATGTTATAGGCTCGGGTCAGTCTACACCTTCTCTTAATACAGTAGTAGGTATGTATATTTAAATTTCAGGGTATTTGTATAGTCATTAACAATAAGCAGTTGCACCTTACTTATGTCGTTGTGCATTTTTGTCCAGGTTCGGTGCCAGAGGATGTTGTTACTCTCCAGGAAGGGGGAGGCAGTTTTTATGAGAGCACTCTGCCGGAGGTGTGGATCAATGGGTACCTAATAAACTTGTATGTATCCTTCATGAAGGAGGTACATTTAGTTCATAAATTCTTAGTAACAAGTTACATAATTTCAGTGATAAAATAGAGCCCACTCAAGCGTCTCAATTTATCACAAGAACAATTCAATCACACTTTCCTAGGCCTATTCATAGATTCAATGATTTCCTGATGGAGGTCCAGAAGTTGCTGTATCAGATGTTCATGGTATGTAATTTCTTATTATAATTAATTTGTTTTCTTATTCCTATATTCAGTTTACTAACTCTTATCTATATAGAGCATTCATCGATTCACGCGTCGTTCGAACGAGGCGCGGTCTCGATTAGTATGGACGATGGCTGCTCGATCAAATTTTAAGCATTTGTTGTATAATGCGAGGAAAAATGCACAGATAGTTTCTCAGAGTGCAGACCCGACTCTTTGGAGGGAGAGGGCACCGACATGGATGAGGAGAGACTACTAGGAAACTCTGTGCAACATATGGGTTGCAGAGAGATGGCAACAAACATCCACAACAATGAAAGTGAATCGGGCGGCCAATCCAAAGGCCAACGTGCATACAAGTGGGTCCGTCTCCTTTGCGACCCATCAGTTCATGTTGGTAAGTAATTTGTCCGTTTGTGATATCTTTTTGTCATCTAGGTACTCATTTATGTCATGTTTTTCTGTCAAATAGGAAAAGGAGCTAAAAAAGCCTTCGACATTTCAGGAGGTGTTTGATAAAACACATAAGAAAAAGGGAACGGATCAATACATTAGCGACAGAGCCCGAGAGGTGGCAGTAAGTATTTACAAGGTATTCACTATTTAATTTTTCTCATTGCAAATATTAATATTACATTGTCATTTTTTTTTTTTTGCGGGAGTCGTATAGCCAACAAATGATAGAGAAGTACGTCGGGGAGGAGAAGCAGCCGCAGTTAGATCCTGAGGTATGGGTTGCGGCATCTAGTGCCCCAAAGAAAGGCCATGTGTATGGTTTTGGGCACAGTATGAACATGAGCATGGTGTTATCTGGCGCCTTGAGTTCAGCCTCACAGACTAGTGCATTCAGCACACCAGCTGGTGCTGCAGGTACTTCTCCCAGTGAGATGATGGGCTTCATTGTAGATACGATATCTGGTTTGGAGTCTCGACTGACCCAGACGATGGAGACTCGTCTGGCCCAGACGATGGAGACTCGTCTGGCCCAGACGATGGAGACTAGTCTGGTCCAGATGCAGACGCAGGTGACTGACACACTCTAGGCCCAACTCTCCCAGACCCTCTCCCAAGTTATCTCCCAGGCCCTCTCCCAGGTTAGCATTCCTCCTCAGGTAGCACCATCGACATCAGCACAGGCCCCTCATGTGAGTAAATTGATTTTATTTTAGTTTTTTTATTGTAACAGTTAAGTTAGTCAAGTTAGTTCAAGTTTACTTTGGTTTCATCGACGCTCAATTTCATCTTAAGTAAGTTAGTTTAGTGTGACTTATGGAAACTAACGGAGTTTAATTCTGACTCCCAGTTTGAGCTCGACGCTCAAATTCACAATAAGTAAGTTAGTTTAGTTTAAATATGAAAAACTTAGGTTTGGGGGCCCAAAATTAGAAATACTAATTCGATTGGCCTCTGGTTTGTTCCAGCACGGTCGGGGCGATGGTGTGACTTGTGGAAACTGACGGAGTTCAATTCGGACTCCCGGTTTGAGCTCGACGCTCAAATTCATCTTAAGCAAGTTAGTTTAGTTTAGAAATGAAAAACTTATGTTTGGGGGCCCAAAATTAGAAATACTCATCGATTGGCCTTCGGTTTGTTCCAGCATGGTCGGGACGATGAGTGTGACTTGTGGAAACTAACGGAGTTCAATTCCGACTCCCGGTTTGAGCTCGACGCTCAAATTCATCTTAAGCAAGTTAGTTTAGTTTAGAAATGAAAAACTTATGTTTGGGGGCCCAAAATTAGAATACTCATCCGATTGGCCTCCGGTTTGTTCCAGCATGGTCGGGACGATGAGTGTGACTTGTGGAAACTAACGGAGTTCAATTCTGACTCCCGGTTTGAGCTCGACGCTCAAATTCACAATAAGCAAGTTAGTTTAGTTAAAAAATGAAAAACATAGTTTGGGGGTCCAAAATTAGAAATACTCATCCAATTGGCCTCCGATTTGTTCTAGCACAGTTGGGGTGATGAGTGTGACTTGTGGAAACTAACGGAGTTCAATTCCGACTCCCAGTTTGAGCTCGACGCTCAAATTCACAATAAGCAAGTTAGTTTAGTTTAAAAATGAAAAACTTAAGTTTGAGGGTCCAAAATTAGAAATACTCATCCGATTGGCCTCCCGGTTTTTTCCAACATGGCCAGGGCGATGATTGTGACTTATGAAAACTCACGGAGTTCAATTTAGACTCTCAGTTTGAGCTCGACACTCAAATTTACATTAAGCAAGTTAGTTTAGTTTAAAAATGAAAAACTTAGATTTGGGGGTCCAAAATTAGAAATACTAATCCGATTGGCCTCTGGTTTGTTCCAGCACGGTCGAGGCGATGATTGTGACCTGTGGAAACTGACGGAGTTCAATTCGGACTCCCGGTTTGAGCTCGACGCTCAAATTCATCTTAAGCAAGTTAGTTTTGTTTAGAAGTGAAGAACTTATGTTTGGGGGTCCAAAATTAGAAATACTCATCCAATTGGCCTCCGTTTTGTTTCAGTACGGTCGGGGTGATGAGTGTGACTTGTGGAAACTAACGGAGTTCAATTCCGACTCCCGGTTTGAGATCGACGTTCAAATTCACAATAAGCAAGTTAGTTTATTAGTTTAAAAATGAAAAACTTAGGTTTGGGGGTCCAAAATTATAAATACTAATCCTATTGGCCTCTGGTTTGTTTCAGCACAGTCGAGGCGATGGTTGTGACTTGTGGAAACTGACGGAGTTCAATTCAAACTCCCGGTTTGAGCTCGACGCTCAAATTCATCTTAAGCAAGTTAGTTTAGTTTAGAAATGAAGAACTTAGGTTTGGGGGTCCAAAATTATAAATACTCATCCGATTGACCTCCGATTTGTTCCAACATGGTCGGGGCGATGAGTGTGACTTGTGGAAACTAACGGAGTTCAATTCCAACTCCCGGGTTGAACTCGACGTTCAAATTCACAATAAGCAAGTTAGTTTAGTTTAAAAAATGAAAAACATAGGTTTGGGGGTCTAAAATTAGAAATACTCATCCGATTGGCCTCCGGTTTTTTCCAGCACGGCCAGGGCGATGATTGTGACTTATGGAAACTGACGGAGTTCAATTTAGACTCCCGGTTTGAGCTTGACGCTCAAATTTACATTAAGCAAGTTAATTTAGTTTAAAAATTAAAAACTGAGGTTTGGGGGTCCAAAATTAGAAAAACTAATCCAATTGGCCTTTGGTTTGTTCCAGCACGGTCGGGGCGATGGTTGTGACCTGTGAAAACTGACGGAGTTCAATTCGGACTCCTGGTTTGAGCTCGACGCTCAAATTCATCTTAAGCAAGTTAGTTTAGTTTAGAAATGAAGAACTTAGGTTTGGGGGTCCAAAATTAGAAATACTCATTCGATTGGCCTCCAATTTTTTCCAGCACGGCCAAGGCGATGATTGTGACTTATGAAAACTAACGGAGTTCAATTTAGACTCCCGGTTTGAGCTCGATGCTCAAATTTACATTAAGCAAGTTAATTTAGTTAAAAAAACTGAGGTTTGGGGGTCCAAAATTAGAAATACTAATTTGATTGGCCTCCGGTTTGTTCCAGCACAGTCGGGGCGATGGTTGTGACTTGTGGAAACTGACGGAGTTCAATTCGGACTCCCGGTTTGAGCTCGACACTCAAATTCATCTTAAGCAAGTTAGTTTAGTTTAGAAATGAAGAACTTAGGTTTGGGGGTCCAAAATTAGAAATACTCATCCGATCAGCCTCCGATTTGTTCCAACATGGTCGGGGCGATGAGTGTGACTTGTGGAAACTAACGGAGTTCAATTCCAACTCCCGGGTTGAACTCGACGTTCAAATTAACAATAAGCAAGTTAGTTTAGTTTAAAAATGAAAAACTTAGGTTTGGGGTCAAAAATTAGAAATACTCATCCGATTGGCCTCCGATTTTTTCCAACATGGCCAGGGCAATGATTGTGACTTATGGAAACTAACGGAGCTCAATTTAGACTCCCGATTTGAGCTCGATGCTCAAATTTACATTAAGCAAGTTAGTTTAGTTTAAAAATGAAAAAGTGAGGTTTGGGGGTCCAAAATTAGAAATACTAATCCGATTGGCCTCTGGTTTGTTCCAGCACGGTCGGGGCGATGGTTGTGACTTGTGAAAACTAACAGAGTTCAATTCGGACTCCCGATTTGAGCTCGACGCTCAAATTCATCTTAATCAAGTTAGTTTAGTTTAGAAATGAAGAACTTAGGTTTGGGGGTTCAAAATTAGAAATACTCATCTTACTGTCCTCCGATTTTTTCCAGCATGGTCGGCGCGATGAGTGTGACTTGTGAAAACTAACGGAGTTCAATTCCGACCCCCGATTTGAGCTCGATGCTCAAATTCACAATAAGTAAGTTAGTTTAGTTTAAAAATGAAAAACTTTGGTTTGGAGGTCCAAAATTAGAACTACTCATCCGATTGGCCTCCGGTTTTTTCCAGCATGGCCAGGGCGATGATTATGACTTATGGAAACTAACGGAGTTCAAGACTCCCGGTTTGAGCTCGACACTCAAATTTACATTAAGCAAGTTAGTTTAGTTTAAAAATGAAAAACTGATGTTTGGGGGTCCAAAATAGAAATACTAATCCGATTGGCCTTTGATTTGTTCCAGCATGGTCGGGGCGATGGTTGTGTCTTGTGGAAACTGACGGAGTTCAATTCGGACTCCCGGTTTGAGCTCGACGCTCAAATTCATCTTAAGTGTGACCAAAATAGTGTGATCAAAATATTGACCGAAAGTGAGTGAATAAAAATCTATAAATTTAAATAATTTATTACTTTTAATAGTATTTCATTTTAACTTATTATTGTTATATATGTATTGTAGGTTCCTTCATCGGGTGGCATGGGAGAGACGAGCACGAGGATGAGCACGGGGACGAGGATTCATGAATTTTATTTCATTAATATTATTGTTGTGGACATTTTTATTATTGTTGTTGACATTTTATTATTGTGGTGTTGTGGACATTTTTATTATTGTTGTGGACATTTTATTATTGTTGTGTTGTGGACATTTTTATTATTGTCGTGGATATTTTATTATTATTATCTTGTGGATATTTTATTATTGTCATGTTGTAGATATTTTATTATTATTGTCTTGTGGACATTTATTATTGTTGTGGACATTGTTGTATTTACATAGGTTATGTTGTATTTCCACATGTTATTTTGCTAAAAAAGTATATGTATAAAAAAATTAATTAAAGAAATAGAGACCGATTAGTGACCGAAATAATTCAGTCACTGTTCGGTCCCTACAACAGCGACCGATTTGTAACTGAGACAAGTCTGTCAATATCAGAGACTGGCAGGGATCAGTCGCAATTCGGCCGCTATTTTAGGGACCGAACAGTGGCCGAATTATTTCGGTCACTGATAGTGACTGACTGATGGAATTTAGTCACTAATTCGGTCACTAAATTAGTGGCTGATTTAGTGACAAAAGAATTCGGTCACTAATCGGTGACTATTTAGTGACCGAATTAGTGACCGAATTTTCCAGTCGCTAATAACGACCTTCGGGGATTGAAGGATTTCGGTGACTAATCGGTCACTATAGTAACCGAAATATTTCGGTCACAGATTTGTGACCAGAAATTCTTCACCAACAGTTTCGGTCTCTATTCGGTCACTATTCGGTCTCTGGCACTTTTAGTGACCGAATAGTGACCGAATAGAGACCGAAAATGTCGGTCTCTAAATGTGCTTTTTCTTGTAGTGTTATGAGCTTGAAGTTTAACACAATGTAGAATAATAGGTCTAGACTCAGTAGACAATAACCTTATTTAGGTCTTAAGCTTTTCTGTCCTGGCTATTTTGAATATCTTTCATTTTTACTGGAAAAGAAATACATGAATAAATTGGTTAAATCTCACTGTTCAGTGCAAGAGATCACATTTACCAGATGCAAGATCTCTTGATTACTTAGTGGTTTAACTTTCATTATCTTGTACAGAGATGACAAACTGCTTACCACTTTTTGAAGCGAGATAAATCACTTGGTTAGGTGAGATGGCCCGGTTACTCAACAATATACAAGTTTGCATTGCTCTGTTTGTATCCTTCCAGATTATTGTTTATTTTCTTTTATGTTTTGCAGGATTATAATTGCTTAGATCAGAAAAGTCATGAATATGAATGTAGAGAAATTATTCTTAACATGTGGTAAAAATGAAGCAGAAACATACACATGTTAAATATTAAAGCCACTCATGTGCCTACAAGTGTTTTACAAATCACTTTAAAAACATTCAGTATTAAGATTGCACAACTTTGATATGAAAGTAAATCTTTGAAATTAAACTAAATGCACAATGAGTTTGTTTGCAATGTTTTAAGTCTCTCACGTGAAAATAGCACAAGGACTCAAAAATTCTGATAATTGGGGCTCAAAATAGACAACAATTGTCAAGAGAAATGAGTGAAGAATAGGACACAGACTCCCCCTATCAGGTAGCTCTCCTCACAAGGTGAACAAGAATATTATGGAAGAAGTAGAAATTGAATGAAGAAATCAACAAGAGAGTTTTATTGAAAGACAAATACTCTCCCTCAACAATTGCGTAAATGGATCTTGATACTTGGCAGAGACATATACTCACGCATAGTGGAAGTGTCAAGACAAGCCTAACTTGCCTTTCTTCAAATCACTATTTGATATACCAAGAATTCCAATGCAACTGAAAAGTAGGAATTTATTTTCCAAAACATAATGGCTTTTATTTGCACAAAGAAATGAGATGAAGATATCAGACATGTGAAAACTTTCATAAACTAAGTTCCCTTCTAAGAGAAGTGAATCTAGGTTCTGCAAGAGGCTTAGTGAAAATATCTGCAATTTCTTTTTCTGTGTCAATGAAGTGGAGTTCAAAAGAATTCTTTAAGACTTCATCTCGAAGGAAATTATGTCGAATATCAATGTGCTTTATGCGGGAGTGCTGAAAAGGATTTTTGGACAAATTTATAGCACTGATGTTGTCACAAAGAATGGGAATGCAACCTAATGTGTGATTATAATCTAGGAGTTGATGTTTGACCCAAAGAACTTGGGTACCATAGCTACCAGCAGCAACATACTGTGTTTCTACAGTAGAAAGAGCTACAGAGTGTTGCTTGTTGGAAGCCCAAGAAATAAGACACCCACCTAGATATAAACACAACCCACTAGTGTTTTTCCAGTCAAGTTTGCACCCGGCATAATCAGTATCACTATATGCAATCAAATCCAATTTACAACCAGCAGGATATAAAAGTCCCAAATCACATGAAGAAAGAAGATATTTAAAAATTCTTTTAATAGCAATCATGTGACTATCTTTAGGATTTGCTTGAAATCTGGCGCACATGCATACACCAAATTGAATATCTGGCCTAGAGGTAGTTAAATACAGAAGAGAGCCAATCATACCTCTGTAGGTTTTGGCATTAATAGGCTTACCAGAAGTATCACTTTCAAGTCTTACACTTGTGGCCATTGGTGTGTTGGATGGATGGCTTGATATTTTGGAAATCAAATCTTTTGAGTAACTCCTTGACATATTTTGTTTGGCTCAGAAAAATTCCTTCAGAAGTTTGATGCACTTGCAGACCTAAAAAGAATGTAAGTTCACCCATTAGACTTATCTCAAATTCATATTACATAAGATGGGCAAACTCATTGGAAAAATTATTATCTGTTGATCCAAAAATGATATCATCAACATAAACTTGAACAACAATGAAATGACTTTTTGTAGTTTTTGTAAACAAAGTTTGATCAATGTTTCCTCTTATGTAACCTTTATTTACAAGAAAGGAGCTCAACCGGTCATACCAAGCTCTTGGAGCTTGTTTGAGACCATATAGAGCCTTATTGAGTTTAAAAACATGATCAGGAAATTTTTAATTTTCAAACCCAAGGGTTGTTTGACAAAAATATTTTCTTTTATGTAACCATTCAAAAATACACTTTTGACATCCATTTGAAAAACTTTGAATTTCAAAGAAGCGGCAAATGCAAGATATATACGAACAGCTTCAAGTCTTGCTACATGGCATATGACTCTTCAAAATCAATACCAAGTTCTTGGTTGTACCCCTGAGCAACAAGTCTAGCTTTATTTCAAACAATTTGACCAGATTCATTCAATTTATTTATGAAAATCCATCTAGTTCCAATGACTGTAATTAGATCTGAGGGTTTTAGTACTAAATCCCAAACTTGATTTCTTTCAAATTGATAAAGCTCTTCATGCATAGCATTTATCCAATTTTCACAAGATAAAGCTTCATCAATATTTTCGGGCTCAATTTGGGATAGTAATGCCAAAGAATCCTCATCTATTATAGAGTGAAAAGATGATCTGGTTCTAATTCCATCTTCCAAATTACCAACTATGCTTTCAAGAGGATGGTCTCTTAAGAATCTGGGTTCAGAAATTACCTCATTGTTTGCATGAATTTCAGGAATATGATTACCTAAATTGCTTGAAGTTGGCATTTCGATAACCTCATTTACATTTGGTACTTCTTGCTCTTCAAGATTTATGGATGGATATTTAAGAAACTCATCTTCATCATCACACAATTGAGTTCTGCAAAAAAATTAGGAATGTTAATCTTAGTGGAATTTTCATCAAAAATGACATGTAGAGATTCTTCCACAGTCTTATTTTTCAAAACATAAGCTCTGTAAGCTCTTGAATTTTCAGAATAACCTAAGAAGATTGATTCAAAACTCTTTGCATCAAATTTATCAAGATTTTCTTTGTTGTTATTATGAACAAAACATTTGCATCAAAAATTTTGAAGTATGCCACACTTGGCTTTTTATCCTTTAACAACTCATATGGGGTTTTTCTGATCTTTGGTCTTAACAATGATTTATTCAAAAAGAAATTAGCTGTATTTACAGCTTCAGCCCAAAAAGATTTGGAAAGCTTACTTTCTAAGAGCATAGTTCTGGCCATTTCCACAAGTGTTCTGTTTTTCCTTTCTACAACCCCATTTTGTTCTGGAGTTCTAGGGGAAGAAAACTTATAGAGTATGTTCAAATCAGTACATAGATCAGAAAAAGATTTATTTTCAAACTCACCCCCATGATTTGTCAAAATAGATTTCAATTTGAAAGATAAACCCACTAAGACAGAATTGTAAAATTTCCTGAATTCTGAACATGCATCACTTTTATGGGATAAGAATAAGACCCAAGTGTATCTTGTAAAGTCATCAATGATCACAAATCCATATCTATTACCACTAAGACTTTGAGTTCTGGTTGGACCAAAAAGATCTATATGAAGTAACTCAAGTGGTTTAGATGTAAGTACATCATTGAACACTTTAAAAGATTTTCTTATTTGTTTTCCTTGAGCACATATCTCACAAACTGGATTGTCAATAATTGGGAAAGATTCAGGAAGACCTTTTAAAAGATTCATTCATATAGGTTTGCTTATAGTTGAGAAACTTGCATGACCCAACCTTTTGTGCCATAACTAAGCAATGTCATTTTTTATTTGCAATCAAACAAACATTTGAAGAAGAATTATCACTCAAATCTATCATGTAAATATTATTTTCTCTTTTTTCCAATCAATTTGATTTTCTCAGAAGATGAATCAATTATTTTTCAAGAATCAGATTCAAAAAGAATTTTGTGACCATTGTCACACAATTGACTAATGCTAAGCAAGTTGTAACTCAATCCTTCAACTAACCAAACATCATCACTCAAGGTTATGCAAGACTTACCAATTTTTCCTTTTCCAATTACTTTGCTCTTATTCTTACCTCCGAAGGTGACTGATCCACCTTCCTTTTCAATCAAACAGGAAAATTTATTTTTGTCTCTCGTCATGTGTCGTAAGCATCCACTGTCAAGAATCCAGATGTTTGAATTGGATGCACGGCTTTCCTGCACACAACAAATTAGACAATAAAAGTTTTTGGTACCCAGATGTGATTGGTACCAACATCCTGAGTCAGAAGAGAAAGTAGATCCTTTCTAACCCATATTTGAGTATTTTTCTTCACAGTGTTTTTTGGAACAAAAGATTCAATTTTTTGTTTTTCAATTTTCTGAACATTATACCTCTTTGTTGGTTTATTCCATTGTGAAAATCTTGGCATGTAATGTTGTTGATGAGCAAGAAATATAATTGTGAGTGATAAAAATAAGGATTGAACCATTGGTTACCATTGTACCTTTGGTTCCATGAATTATTCCATCTTGAATTGTAAGATATGTAAACATTCCAATTTTCTTGAGAAAGATGATTCTTTATTGGTTTGAATTTTTTTTTATTTTTATAAGAGGGGTAGGTCGACCAATGCAGTGTTTGTGTCGACCTGTGAATGGGATAGGACGACCTGGGTTGAGGATGTGTCGACCTATGAATGGGGTAGGTCAACTTGGGTAGAGTGTGTGTCGACCTAGGTAGAGTGTGTGTCGACCTAGGTAGTGTGTGTGTCGACCTCACAGGTTCTTTTTGTTTTTGCATTTTTCCTTTGTTTTCAGATGAACCTGCCTTGACAAATTTTATTAGAGAAATTTTTGATAGTTTTGTTTTCTTTGGAGATGATTCAGTGTTCTTTGAATTTTGTGGTTCAAAACCTAAACCATGTTTATTTGAATTCATCTTCATTCCCAGTAAAGCATTCAGATTATCTTTGCCTTGTGTGAAGTTCTTGATGATGTATTCTTTTTCTCTAAGACAATGATTGAGTTTTTCAATTTGATTTAAATTTTCTTAATTTTCCTTCTCTTTTTCTTCAAATTTCTTGACAGAATTGATAATTTCTTTGTTCAATTTCTGAATTCTCAGTTTTAGATCATCAACAAAAATTAACAACTCATCATTTTCTTTGATTTGATGTAAAATCTGAGCTTCCAATTCAGAAATGTTTCCAGATGATGATGTATCATGAAGAATACTGTCAGTTTTTCATTTCAAATATTTATTTTCTTTTCTAACTTTAGAAAGATTTTCAACTAAATTACCATATGTTTCTTGCCAATCTTCAATGGTAAATAGTTCGAAAGACATATCTACATGTTCTTCACTGCTTCCAGCCATGAAACAGACTTCATTTTCTTCTGAACTTGAGGATTCTTCATTGCTATCTGAGCTTTGATCCTCATCTGACCATGTAGCAACCATGGCCTTGTTCTTCTTTCTGTGAAACTCCTTCTTGTGGTTTTTGTACTTGTCTCTCTTAGTCTCTGGACATTCAGCCTTCATATGTCCAGATTTTTTGCACCTATAACACACAGGAATTTCATCAGTTTTCATATGATCAACATGGGAGAAGTGTTTCTTTTTACTAGACATGACATTTTGCTTATTACCAAAATTCTTCTTGTTTGATTTCAGAAATACCCTAAATTGTCTAGTAATCAAAGCAAGATTATCATCATCAGATTCAAATTTTTCAGATTCAGAAATTTCTTTAGATTTTCCTTTACTACTTGATGAAGCTTTAAGAGCAATGGGTTTTGTTTTCAGCATGTGTTCTTCAGATCTCTTAAGATTTAGCTCATAGGTCATTAAGGATCCAATGAGTTCATCCAATGTTATTTTGGATAAATCCTTCGAATCCTCAATGACAGTTGCTTTAGTGTGCCATATAGGAGATAAAGAACACAAAATTTTTCTTACCAAATCTTCATTTGAGTATTCCTTACCCAAAGCTCGAAGTCCATTGATGATAACCAAAAACCTAGCAAACATCTCAGATATGGTTTCGTTAGATTTCATGATAAACAATTCATAATAAAAAACTAACATGTTTGTTTTAGTTTCCCTAACTTGAGATACACCCTCATATAGCAATTCTAATTTATCCCACATCTCCTTAGCAGACTTACACATTGAAATTTTGAAGACTCCTTCAGATGGATGGCACATTGCAGCATGTTCATGGCATTGTAGTTTAAGGTAGCCTTTCTGATCTGCTCCCTTGTCCATGTACCTTCATCTCCAGTGATTTCTACTGGTCCTTTCTCAACAATCCTCCAGACTTCATAGTTCTGCGCTCGAAGAAACACCATCATTCTGTTCTTCCAATAAGGGTAATCATTACCATAAAAAAATGGAGGTCAATTAATCGAATGACCTTCTGCAACGAAACCTCTTGAATCCATGATAAAAACGATCAACTCAAATGAACAACACAGATTGAGTAAATCAAAATCCAAAAATACAGATGAATCACAAAACACCTCAGAGTATAGAATTAACTCTGACCCACTCTGATACTAGTTGTTTGGATCTGATAGGTGACTGAATTCAAGTTAATTACGAATGTGTGTGTATGGCAGCGAAATTAAAATGAGTAACACACACAATTCGATTAGATCTAAGAGTGCTGTGTGAATATTGAGTGAAATTAGACAGGAAACCACACACAAACCACATTGCACAGAGAATTTTAAGGTGGTTTGGAGAACACAACTTGTGTCTCCCACATCCACCTCCCCACGACGGAGGAAACACTAACTCGAGCAGTACAACCTGGAGCATGACAACTCCAAACACCTTTGAGTGTGACGACTCAAAGACAAACCCAGGAGATAGGCACGACGACCTACTCCACAAACTACTTGTGAATTCAACAATTCACAAGCACTTAAGCACGATGGCTCAAGCACCAGAGCACTACGGCTCCAAACTTGAGTACACAGTATTCAAAACTTCTGGACCACGGAGGATCCAAGTTCTGCTAGAACAAGCACAATTAGAGAGTAGATCCTCTAGCACGATGTATCTCAATACAAGAGAAAAGGTAGAACAACACAGAATTAGATGTAGAACACATACACAGATCACACAGAGAAATTGACACTCAAATGAATTACAAACTCAGCTAGATCTCCATCTGAACAGCACTGCTTCAATCACGAACTCCTCCTCTTCTTCTCCTTCTTCTTCTCCTTGGCGGTGCTACTCTGGTCCTCTAGATGCAGATCCCTATTTTCTCGCTTTTCTCCTCTTCTTCTGGAATAGTCTCAGCTCCCTTACTTTTGGAGTACGAGGATCATGGGTATATATAGTCCCATGTGTCCATGTGGTGCCTTGGGGTGCGTGGTCACAGAAATCTAGGTCAAATTCCTTCATTCCCACGCAGACACGTGTTCAAAAAAAATCAGGTTCTGAATCGTCATCCGATGTGTGCCAACACAATCAAGTTGTGTGTCGACACAAGATTCTGTTTTACTGCTTGGCAGATAACCTGGGTCGACACACATCTGACCTGTGTCGACACAACTGGCTCCTTCTTTTTTGACTGTTATTGGATAGCAATGGATGTGTCGACACACACTGGACTTGTGTCGACACAACTGGCTTCCTTCTTCTGACTGTTTTTTGGAAAGCAAGGGATGTGTCGACACACACTGGACCTGTGTCCACACGACTGGCTTCTCTTCTCCTTACTGCTTTCTGGATAACAATGCATGTGTCGACACACACTGGACCTATGTCGACACAACATTGACAAAATCATGTGAACTTATATATATGAAGTGTAGACCATCAAAACATGTTATTAACAGTAAAATGTGAAATATTAAATGTCAAGAACATGTTGTTTAAGTATTATTATAATATAATCAGAATATACAAATTGTCCAATATGTCATCATCAAAATCAAAGTATGAGAGATGTCCAATGGTCATCATTAAAAATCAACTTTAAGAAATTCCAACACACACTCAACACAACAGCTAAAAGGCTAAAAGCTATTAGCGATGGCTTAAGCCGTCTCCATTATGTAAAAGCAATCGTCGTCAATAAATCACCTCAATTTAATCCCCCTAAAAAATGTTAAATGTGTAATTATTTGTAAAGTATGTTAAATTATAAAGGAAAAAATAAAAGTAAAAAAAACTAATGTTTCATGTACAATATGTTACTTTATATTTTTTTAGCAACATAATGACATTCATGTATGCATGTGTCACTAGGTTTTATTTGTGTGCTTATACAAATATATTTTCTATATCACAAAGTGTTTTTCATTTCATACTTCAAGTTGATATTGTCATCTACTTAATTAAGTGTTATTATATATTGTAAAATATTTATTTTTATTAACCATAATAAATATATAGCATATTTCTATATTTAGCACAAATCATATAAATCATTAAATATTTTAAGTTTTTTATTTTAAACACCAAACATCATGTATTTTTTGTAAATAATCAATTTGTTTACACAATAAGTTATTTTATTCTTTTAAACCAAAGCCTATTATATATTTATATTAAATTAATGATATTTGAATTTAATATAAGAGGGAGATAAATATTATGTCATATTAGTGAACTTAGTCACACAAGTACATAATATAGTTTTATATATTATTTTAATATTAAAAGCATCTTAATAATACAGATATTATGTATAAATTATTTTTATGGTATAATAATTTCATATTTATATTTGAAATATATAAAATACTATGAATATATTTATCAATTGAAAAATGTTAGCATATACATGGTATATTTATAATATTACCAAGTTAATTTTTTTATTTTTTCTTGTAGTATATTGAAGAATAGAAAATATAATTCATAATCAATTAAAAATATCAAAGTATAAATTTTATAATATTAATAAAATAAATTGCAAAATTACAAATTTCAAAATAATATATTTATTAAATTTTTAGTCAAATATATAAACAGTGACAGTAGGAGGCAAGGTTGGGGGGTGGGGGGTGGGCTCTGCGGATTAAGTCTATGAGCCATTTATCTTGGGTCTTATTTTAATCTGATTAATTCCCCCCCCCCCCCCCCCCCCCCCTCTCAGTCCCCCGCCCTTGAGTACCCGTGAGGAGTTTTAACCCTACATATTTTAGACTAGATCTAACAGCAATTGACAAACAGAAGAGCAAAGTGTGCAATGTCACAAAAATGCAATAGATAAAGTATGTTTTACTAGAGTAGATCGATGAGACGATGATGTTGGAAACACATGACACATGTGAGTTTGGTAGACGTTTAGAGGGCCAACACATGGATGGAGGCCATATGACAAAATATTGAATACGAATTAGAATCTCTAAATGTATTGATGTCAAGTGCAAGATGGGGGGGGGCATGTGTGAAAAGAAGAAATTTTTTTTAAATGGAGTTAAAAACTCTTACGAGCATCTAACTTTTGGAACACAAGCTGAGTTGTATCAGCCTATCTTTTCGATTGGGAGTCAATCAAGCAATCAAGTTAAATCAAAAGAGGTGGGAGTAGAGAGCGGGAAAGAAGGAGAAGATTAGTAGAAGAAGGATAAAAAATACCAAAAGAAAAAAGCTTTTGCCTCAGCGCCTCTTCTACTTGCCCTGGTGAAGCTGGACATGCCCACAAACCCAGCTGCCAAAGGGTCTTCTCTTTTATTTTTTTTAAACACATCTCCACTGTCTCTTTTGTTTTTGTGGTGGTGTAATCCTGTTTGGGCCGGAACCAAACGGGCCTCCACTAGAGAGAGAGTAGGGAAGACGATCGCTGGTGAGGACGAGAACCTGCAAGACCAGAAGAGGATCAGGGGGCCCGGTGAAGACCGGGGAAACCCTCCGATGCCTAAGTCAGTGGAGAGCTTGCAAGGCAGGGGGTTTCAGAGTATGAGAGTGTGTTCGCGTGAGGAAGAGAACGTACCGCTACATGGTACTGTACTTGTGCTTTTATAGGTGTCGGTGCCAAGGCCAACGTATGTAACGTTGGTAGATCATGCCAGAAAAGGCGCCTTGATGGACGCGCATAACGGGAGGAGTTATGCGCTCAGGTGCCCGTTGGGCTTCCAGGCAGTTCGTGCCTCTTGATGGTGGAGTACGTGGCATGGAACGGTTACAACCGCGCCATAAGCCAGAGAACCTGCTCGGCACCCTTTGGAAACACTTTCCGAGCAGGTGACCCACATGGGGGCTCGAATATGCTGTTCGGTGATATCCAGGGTTGTTCTGCGCAGCAGGGTTACTGTTCCTGTTCGGAACTCCTCCGCAGTTGTTCGGTGTGGAAGGGCAGATGACCTGCTCGGGGATATACCGCCGCGAGGCTTGACAGTGTCCGATCAAGGGGGGCGGTACCTTGGAGATCTTAAAACAATCTTGAAAAGGACGTGTCCCGTTTAGATGGGGCCACGTTTGCTGACAGGACACGCGAGGGCCGTAGTGGGCCATCATGGGACTAGGTGGTCAGATTTGGCCACCACACTTGCCCCTCACGCTCTCGAGTGACTCGGTGAGACGAGCGCTCTCGAGTGGCTCGGTGAGACGAGCGCTTCGAGGGCGTCACTTCCACATTTAATGCGATAGGCCGTTGCGGGGTGCCGCCGCTGGGAGCCTTGGGAGGCGGCTAACCCATCATGATGGGTGCAAAGCCGCGCCATGTCTGAGGTGCCGCCGCTGCGTTCGGACGGTCGCCAACGCTGTACCGAAGGGGCACTTTCAAAAACAGGAAGGAGCGGCGTTTTAGGGCCCGCCTCGAATTTCGTTCCCTCCTCTTTCCTTATAAGGAGGGGAAGAGACGAAGGCGGGAGCTACGCCTCCCAGAAACCTTCCAGCCTTGTAACTTTCATGTTTCCTTGCCTTCCCTCTTTCCATCTTCTCCTTCGTCCCCTTGCGCCATCGCCGCTTCTTGCGATCCTTCTAGCGATGGCGAGCAAAGGGAAAGCCGCTGCCGGAGTGAGCGGGGTGACCGTCGCAGCGTCCAGCGGACCACGGTGCCGCCACTACAACGGGCTTCGCGAGCGCTTCAGGATCGGCGACGAATATGAAATCATCGATGCCAAGGAAGGGGAATCGATCCTGGTGAACAAACCAGGCTGCCTCCTTCTCTCCGTGGATCATTTGGAGGCAGGCTTCCGGCTACCGCTGCGGCAGTGGCGAAGGCACTCCTAAACTGCTGGGGCGTTTCGCCGATACAACTGACGCCAACACCTGGAGATACATCTGTATCTTCGGTGTTATCTGCAAGATAAGGAGATAGGGCTCGGCGGACTTTTCCGAGCTCATTTCAAGTTGTCTGCTTCGCGGGCATCAGGAGCAGACATTTACTACGCAAAGCACCGAACAGACCGGATGCACATCGGGCTGTCCAACAAGTACTCCAACAACAAGGGTTGGATGGACAGGCTACTTTTTGTGCGCCACCGGGGCGGTGATGAGTGGGGATTCCCCACTGTCATCCGTTCGGCACGGAAAGACAGCTTTCCGAAGCTGATCCAGGACGAGGCGAGGGCATCGGACAGACTTCTCCGAGCAGGTGTTCGGAATGGAGAAGGATACGTGACCGAGTTCCAGCTCGTCAAGTATGGGTTGAGCAAACCGTGGAGTAAGTATACGGACTTTGGTCGTTTACTCACTGGTTTAGTGACCTTGCTCTAACTCTTCTTCTTTTTGTGTGCAGCTGCCGCGGACTGGAGGCCGGGAGGGATCAGGAGGCGAACGAAAACTTCGCCGAGCAGATCCCTGTCCTGGCGCATATGTGTACGAGGGCGACGATGTTGCGGCCGTTGTTCGGGTTCCCTCTGCCATGAGGGTTAACACCGCAGTGACAACGGCGCTCGTTGCGCCTCTGCCTGCCGAAGAGCGTCCAGCCTAGGCATGGGCTCCTGAAAAGGGGCCTGGAAGGATCCGCCTGAAGAGGAAAGCCACAAAAGAAGTGGTTCCGGCTGGAGCTCGGACCTCTCCAGCGGAGGGTGAAGGAGCGAGTCGGCCTTCTGCTTCCGCCAAGAAGAGGCCGGTTCTGTTTGAAGAGAGCGCGGAGGAGGAGGAACAACTCCGTGCTCGGAAGAAGAAGAAGATAGTCCAAGCTACTCCTTGACGTGACAAGGAGGGGATAGAAGAAGAAGAGGAGGTGCAGTTGCTGCTGCGCCGAAAAAATAAGGCCGTGCAATCGGCCGATCAGGGAGTGCCACGGGTGGCCTCCGCGACGCGCCCCGAGGTCGCGTGAAGATGGCGACCGAGCTGTGGCTCATTTTTGTAAGCGAGGGGTCGGGAGCCCGCTGGAGGAGAGGCCAGGGGCTCCACCTGCTCGAGGGATAGGGAGCCCTCCGGTGCTTCCAACGTTGGTGGTGCCGAGCACGGTGCTACTAGCAACACCGCGGAGGTTCTTCTAGGAGGAGCGGGGAGATTGCGGCGTCTCTGTTCGGCGGGAGGAGGACGCTGATGCAATGGCAATTTCCGCCCCTGTTGGAGTGGTGGCTAGAAGCGCGATAGCTCCGGCGCCAAGCGCAGCTCCGTCCGAAGGACAGGAGGTGGTTCCTGCTGCAGGGGCCACTGAAAAAGTGGCTGCGACGACGCGGACGTCCGGAGAGGTTGCTGCTACCCTTGGGGGTATCCTGTCCCCCATGCCCCCCACCGAGGTGGTTGCTATTGTAAATGCAACCTCCAAGGTAGTCGAAGATACTGGGGCGGATGCTGCGGGTGCTGGGGACGGTCTTCGGGCTGAAGAGTCTGAAGACGACCGAAGACCCCTTAGTGAAGCGCTGCTAAAGAAGCTTCCTGCAGACCCTTCGGTGGCGGCTCTGGAGGCGACCCTTCGTCGCATGGAGAACGCGCCAAGGGATCTGCCCGCGAGTCCTACTGCTTCTCACCTGACCAGCTAGCAAGGTGCTTGGACCTTCCTCCCGAGAAGACTCCGGAGAGGCCGGTGGAAGGTTACCATCCAGAGGGCCTAGATGATGAGGGCATGAGCGACATCGATCTGGAGGCACTTGCGGATGGATGTCCAAGTCGCTGGTCATACTGAAGGCTCTAGCTGCTCGGGGTCAGAAGCAGAAATATCTGAACGAGGCGCAGGCGGCTTCTATGAGGACCTCCCGGGAGGCATAAAGCTCGCGAGACGGCGCTGGAGGAGGAGGTGAAGAACCTCAAGCCGCCCTCCAGGCTTCGGAGCTCGAGGCTACCTTGGCGGGCCGAGAAGGAAGCCTTAACCAAGGTGGTAGTGGACGCGGGGGTTCGCGCCGTTGCTGACTATAAGGCCAGACCGGAGTACCAGGAAGACTTGGAGCAGTATGGGGCCCGCTGCTACCGAGTGGGTCTCAATGCTGGGAAGGACCTCGGAGAACGGCTTTCCTGGGTTGACCGTGCCGAGAAGCCTTCGAGGCTGCTGTTCGGGAGTGCCGGCGTCGCACTCAGGACGCCCGTTGGATGGTGTGCGGTTCGCACAATTCCAGTCTGGGCGGATGCCCCCTTCGGGTGAAGACGCCGGTCCTTCACAGCAGGCCCTTGATCCTTATGCTCCTTGTTCTTCTTATGCTCTCTTTTTGTAACCGCGGCCGAAAAAGGGCCATTTGTAAGCAAAACACTTTTTGTGGATGAAATCTTCTGTTCATGAGATTGTTCTGTAGCTTCACTTTCTCTATCTTCTTCCTTTATGGTTGTTCCTGCTCGGATCGGAATCCGCTAGGCTTCATAAGCATTGCATGTAAAAGCAGATCGTTGGAAACCGTAAAGGAGATTCCGATCAGGTGCATATGCTAAATGCTTGTGAAACAACAGGAGTAGGGAGGAGAGAGGTAGGATGCTGACAAAAGGCTTTTATAAATGATAAGCCTTAAGGTTAGAAACATGCCAAGTCCTGGGTATGGCTTCGCCACTAGGAGTAGTTAGCTTATATGAGCCTTTTCCGAGGACGTGGGTGACCTGATAAGGTCCTTCCATTTGATGGCAAGTTTGCCGACTGCTCTTCGGGGATCCGAAGCCGAACAGCGGCGCAGAACCAAATCTCCCACATTGAACCGCCTTTCCTGAACTCGCGCATTATAGTATTGTGCGAGTCGTTGCTGATAAGAAACGAGGCGAATGCTGGCGTCGCTTTGTCGTTCGCCCAGCATGTCCAAGTTCTCTCGAAGAGCACGGTTATTGGCGGCTTCGTCGAAGTGGGTTGTTCGGATGGTTGGAAGGGCTACTTCCAGAGGTACAACTGCTTCCGAGCCGTAGGCCAGTGAAAGGTGTTTCCCCTGTAGCTACCCGAGCAGTCGTTCGGTGACACCAAAGGACGTTTGGGAGCTCGTCGATCCACGATCCACCTGCAGCCTCCACTCTGTGCGGATCCCGTGCAGCAGTGTTCGGTTGGCGTTTTCGACCAAACCGTTAGCCTGGGGATGAGCCACGGAGGTGAAGTGGTTGTAGATCCCGAGCTCGGCGCACTTCTGCTTGAAGAAGGTGCTGTCAAACTGCTTCCCGTTTCAGACGTAATCACCCTTGGGACGCCAAACCTGCAGAGAAGGTTCTTCCATACGAACTTCCATGCGGCTTGTTCGGTGATTGTGGCAACAGGTTCGGCCTCGATCCACTTGGTGAAGTAATCGATGGCACAAACAGAACTTCTTCCGCCCTTGGGCCTCTGGAAAGGGGCCCAAGATGTCAATGCCCCATCTGGCAAAAGGGCGGGCTCGAACAGACTGTGAAGCTGTTCAGCTGGCTGCTTGATGAGTACTCCGAACTTTTGGCATTCTGGACATTTCCTGACGAAGGACATGCAATCCTTCTGAAGAGAAGGCCACCAGAACCCTGCTCGGATGATGCTGCGCGCTAGCGTTCTGCCCCCCAGGTGGCTTCCGCACAGCCCCTCGTGAACTTCTTCTGTGGCCGCAAGGGCCTCCTCAGGGTTGAGGCAACGCAGAAGAGGTCTTGCAAGGGACCGTCGGTACAGCTTGCCTTCTACGAGGGTGAAGTGCTGAGAGCGCATCCTGACTTTCCGAGCTTCGTCCTGTTCGGGCGGAAGCTCTCCTCGGAGAAGGTATGCCAAGAGAGGGTCCACCCAACTCGGGGTTGGTGGGCCCATTTCTATGGCTGCTACATCAACCTCCGTGCTCGGCAAAGCGAGCTCTTCAATAAACACAGAGCGAGAAGGGGTGATGTCACCTGAAGATGCCAATTTGGCCAGTGCATCAGCTCGCGCGTTCTGCTCCCGTGGGACATGTATAACTTCGAAGTATACGAGGCCCTCTGTCTGGCTCTTGACCTGTTGGAGGTATTGAGCCATGCGGGGTTCCCTCGCTCCGAACTGTCCGCTACCTGGCTGGCAACCAGCTGGGAGTCACTAAAGACTCTAAGCCGAATGGCTCCAAGGTGCCTAGCCATGCGGATCCCGGACAGCAAAGCTTCGTATTCGGCCACGTTGTTGGAGGCCGGAAAGCGGAAACGGAGGGCGTATTGAAACTCTAACCCCTCTGGGGAGGTGAGGACCAAACCTGCTCCACTTCCGGTGACACAAGAGGATCCATCAACATAAAGCTCCCATGGGGGCTCGTCTTCCAACGGTGGATCCTGCTCGGCCGGAAGGGTACACTCCGCCAGCGCCTGCGCTTTGATCGCCGTCCTCGGTCGAAAGCTGATGTCGAACTCACCAAGCTCTATCGCCCACTTAACCAACCTGCCGGAAGCCTCGGGCCGCTGAAGGATGGATTTCAGCGGCTGATCGGTTAGAACTGTAACGGAATGAGCCTGAAAATAGGGCATAAGCTTCCGAGCAGCCGTGACGAGGGCAAGGGCGAGTTTTTCTGCTCTGGGGTACCTCCTTTCGGCTTCTTGGAGGACCCTGCTGATGTAGTAAACTGGATGCTGCGCCGCTCCTACTTCTCTGATCAAGACCGCACTGATGGAGTGTTCGGTGACCGAAAGGTACACGAACAGAGGTTCTCCGAGCACAGGCTTTGAGAGAACAGGAGGGGCTGCCAAATATGCCTTCAGCTCGGTGAAGGCGGCCTCACACTCATCAGTCCACCGTACTTGCCCCCCTTGCTTCGAGGCGCTTTTAGGGCCTCGGAGCAACTTGAAGAAGTTAAAACTTCTTTCTGCTGCTCGGGACATGAACCGGTTCAGTGCCGCAAGACGCCCGTCAGGCGTTGGACGTCGCGCACTGTCTTTGGACTGCTCATCTCAAGCACGGCTTGGATTTTTTCCGGGTTCGCCTCTATTCCCCTGTTTGATACGAGGAACCCGAGGAACTTACCCGACCGAACACCAAACGCACACTTGGCGGGATTGAGCTTCATATTATACCTTCGCAGAGTTGCGAAAGTTTCCTGGAGGTCAGAAATGTGGTCAGTACTCGGAAGTGTCTTGACCAGCATGTCATCAACATAGACCTCCATGTTGCGCCCGATCTGCTGCTCGAACATCTTGTTGACCAGCCGCTGGTAAGTCGCGCCTGCATTCTTCAGACCAAAAGGCATTCTGGTGAAACAGTATAAGCCTAGGTCTGTAACGAACGTCGTGGCGTCTTGATCCGGGGGATGCATGCTGATCTGGTGGTAACCAGAGTAGGCATCCAAAAAGCTGAGAAGCTCGTGTCCAGAAGTAGCGTCCACCAGCTGATCAATGCGCGGCAGAGGGAAGTTATCCTTGGGCGTTGCCTTATTGAGATCTTTGTAATCCACGCACACACGCCATTTGCCGTTGGCCTTGCGTACGAGGACCACGTTGGAGATCCATCTTGGATATTGGGCTTCTCGGAGGAGCCCAACAGTTCGGCTTTTGACCACGTGATCCTGAATCACGGTCTGCCGTTCTCGGTTCACAGGTCGCCTCCTTTGCTGAACGGTGGGATCCGGGGATCCAGCCGGAGGCGATGCACCATGACCTCCGGGGGAATGCCTGGAAGCTCATCATCAGACCAGGTGAACACGTCCAAATTGGCCAGCAGGAAGGCTGTGTAGCGCTGCTGCTCGGCCTCTGTCAACAAGGCGCCAATGTACAAGACGTGTTTGGGGTCATCGTCCACCTGGATGGGGATTAAATCCTCCGCAGGCATCCCTCGGCTGGTGGAAGGCTGATCGGAGGATGAAGGGGCTGCATCAGCGAGCAGTTGCTTGTCCCTTAAGGAGAGGACATAGCAACGACGAGACTCACGCTGACATCCGAACACTTCGCCCACTCCGCTCGGAGTAGGAAACTTCATCTTCTGATGGAGGACGAAGGTACTGCTTTGATGCGTCCGATCAGCCCCTGCCAAGGATGGCGTTGTATCCAGGCATGTTGTTGATGACCAAGAAGTCAACGACCTTGGTCACAACCCTTGGAGCCGTCCCTAAGGTGATTGGGAGGCGAACCCTTCCCATGGGCTGGACCGAAACCCGAAAAGCCGAACAAAGGCGAGTTTACAGGGGGAGTTGGTCGGTTCTCAGGCCCATGAGGACAAAACAGTCGTAAGCCAAGATCGGGGCGCTTCCATTATCCACCAGAATCCGGCGCACATTACAGTGGTTGATGGTGGCCGAAATGACCAACGCATCAGTGTGTGGGGTCGTAACCCCTACAAGATCTTCATCCGAGAAGGTTATAGCCTCCTCGGGCTGTGCGCGTGCAGGACTGGCAGGATATGGAGCCGGCCGAGGTGCCGAAGGCCTATCTACGACATGCACTCGCCTTGCGTAGTCGCGTCGGCTTCGAGTGCTTTCTCCGCCCGCGCCGAAGCCTCCCGTGATCACGTTGATCTCCTGCCCATTGGGCTCGTTGTTGATCGGCTGCTCGGGAGTGCGGTCTCGGCGTCTAGGGCGCTCTTCGTTCCGGCGCACGAACCGTCCAAGATAGCCGCGCTTGATAAGGTCTTCGATTTCGTCCTTAAGCTGGCGGCACTCGGAGGTGTCGTGGCCATGGTCGCGATGAAAGCGACAATATTATTTGATCGCGCTTCCGGGGGTCGGAGCGCATTCTCTGTGGCCACCGAACAAATGCTTCATTCCTGATCTCCGCCAGGATCTGTTCGGGTGCCACGGTGAGGGGGGTGTAGTTGGTGAAGGGGCGCGGACGGCGCGGAGAATCGCCATTGCGTCGTCCCTTCTTCCGATCTCGGTCGGAACCGTTGTCGGAAGGCCGCTTCTTATCCGACTGCTCCCTCTGTTCGGCCCTACTCGCCGCCAGGCTCTCCTCGCAAGCCGCATGGCGCTGTGCGATAGAGAGTAGTTCGGCGAGGGTGGCAGGCTGCTGGACGCCGAGGGTCCTCTGCAAGAAGCCGTCGCGAGTGCCCTGGATGAGGGCACTGGTTGCCAGAGGAACGTCCAGGCGCGAGATGCGAAGCACCTCTGTTCGGAACCTCTTGACGAAGTCCCAGAGTGCCTCGCCTTTCTTCTGGCGCACGGCCAGGAGAGAAGCCGCCGTTCGCGGCTGCGACCTCCCACCAAGGAAGTTGTCCCTGAAGGACTTCTTCAGTTGGTGGAAGGAGGTGATGGAGCCCGCAGGGAGGGTTTCAAACCAAGCCCTGGTGGTTTCCTTGAGAGTTGCAGGGAAGGCCCTGCACTTGGCCGCATCTGATGCTCCGTGGAACACCATGTGCGACTCGAAGCCGTGGATGTGGTCGGCCGGGTCGGTGGTGCCATCGTAGGGCGCGATGGCGGGCAGAGGGAGCTTGGAGGAGACCAGAGCCTCCAGGATCTCCCTGCTGAATGGGGAGCGGAAGTCCAAGTCATCCTCCGCTGGAGCTTTCCCCTCCGCACACTGGACCATCGCGTCCATGCGGCGCTCGAGGTCGACCACGCGCCTTAAGCGCCTGGCGAGCTCCTGCTCGGAGTTGGCGGGGCCCCCTCGTCTGGACGCACGGGAGTTGCCCCCCACGACCGATTGAGGCAGACGGGGGGAGGAGACAGAGCGACGGGGCGAACGCCCGCGGCGCTCCGGTGCCCACTCTTCCGACGGAGCTCGGTGGGAACGGTGCGGCGAGTCAGCCTACTATTCTTGAAGCGCCGGAGGGGCGCGAGAACGTCGATGCGACGATTCCGCCTGCCGCTCGCGCTGCAGGGAAACCGCCGGGGCCGCCGCTCCTGCCAGCTGAACCTGCAGGGCGAGGCAGACGCCCGTCAACTGCTGCATCTGCCCCCGAAGTTCTGCTACTTCAAGGGCAGTTGCAGGTGCGGCGACCGCTGCTGCAGGGACGTCGTGATTAGCGCCGGCAGGGGCGATAGCGACGTCAACAGGGGGGGATCGCCGGCAAGAGTCCCCTCGCGACTGACGGGACCTCGTCGCCCGGCTCCCTACGTTCTGGTATGAGGATCGTCCGCGAGCCATGGCTGCGTCGCTTCCCACAGACGGCGCCAAATGTGGTGGTGTAATCCTGTTTGGGCCGGAACCAAACGGGCCTCCACTAGAGAGAGAGTAGGGAAGACGATCGCCGGTGAGGACGAGAACCTGCAAGACCAGAAGAGGATCAGGGGGGCCCGGTGAAGACCGGGGAAACCCTCCGATGCCTAAGTCAGTGGAGAGCTTGCAAGGCAGGGGGTTTCGGAGTATGAGAGTGTGTTCGCGTGAGGAAAAAACGTACCGCTGCATGGTACTGTACCTGTGCTTTTATAGGTGTCGGTGCAAGGCCAACGTGCGTAACGTTGGTAGATCGTGCCTGAAAAGGCGCTTGATGGACGCGCATAACGAGAGGAGTTATGCGCTCAGGTGCCCGTTGGGGCTCCAGGCAGTTCGTGCCTCTTGATGGTGGAGTACGTGGCATGGAATGGTTACAACCGCGCCATAAGCCAGAGAACCTGCTCGGCACCCTTTGGAACACTTTCCGAGCAGGTGACCCACATGGGGGCTCGAATATGCTGTTCGGTGATATCCAGGGTTGTTCCGCGCAGCAGGGTTACTGTTCCTGTTCGGAACTCCTCCGCAGTTGTTGGGTGTGGAAGGGCAGATGACCTGCTCGGGGATATACCGCCGCGAGGCTTGACAGTGTCCGATCAAGGGGGGCGGTACCTTGGAGATCTTAAAACCGTCTTGAAAAGGACGTGGCCCGTTGAGATGGGGCCACATTTGCTGACAGAACACGCGAGGGCCGTAGTGGGCCATCATGGGACTAGGTGGTCAGATTTGGCCACCACACTTTTAAACAAATCTACACCATCATGTTTGGTATTTGAATAGAGTGAAGTTATTTTGAGAATAACCCCACTCTATCCCCCCGTCTACCAATATAAACATGACTTTAGTATTTTAGTGGTTGAAAATCACTCCCCCCCCCCCCCCCCCCCCGCTTATCTCATGTTTGGTTAAGTTTGATAGAATTACCAGAGTCCTACATATTTGATGATTATGAATCTATTCTAAAATATTTTAATATAACTTTCCTCATGTTCTTTCTTTACGGACTTGATAATTTATTGACATCTATTGAAAAAAAAAATATTTGAGAGCATTGACAATGAGGTAATAACAACGTTTTCATGATATGAAGATCTGTTGTAGACAACTCACTTGTAAAAATCTTATATTTGAATAAAAATAAATAATTTTTATTACATTAATTTATTTTGCCCCCCTCCCAAATATTCATGGCTTCACCATTGTCTATAAACATGCTCTAATGAATACTATAAGTAATAATATAGTATATTAGCATTCTCATAAAAAGAAGAAAAAAAGAGAGATGACTATTGGCGATGGCGAAAACATTATTGGTGCCGACTCTGAAGCTATATCCATTATTCTTTAAAGAGTAAATTAATTAATATCTTTTTACTGTAACAGAAGATGTCTTTGATGTAACAAGACTTAATGTATATATAATAGAAAATAATATTTACTATAATAAGTTATAATTTTTTAGAGACTAAAAAATAAGTTAAAATTTGATAAAAATTTTAATTAATCTATATATTTTTTAAATTTAACAAACCGCCACGCGATTTCCATCTCCCTCTTTCTCCCCAAAATCTCTCTCTCTCCAAGCAGTCTTCTTCCTCTCCACCGTCGCCTCCGCCTCTATTGGCCTTCACTGCCACCGCTCCTCTGGCCACCACAGTCGCTCCTCCCTTCGGTATGTGCACACATTCTCTCTCTCTCACACACACACATACACACGGAGCCGATTGGGGGGTAAGGCGCGGTGGGTTTTTTTTTTTTTTTGGGGGGGGGGGGGGGACGGGGAGTGCGGATTTGGGTGGCGATCATTCTTCTCAATAGCTCTGGCACTTGGGTGAGCAATTCACTTACCCACTTTAAAAAAAAGTTGTCAGTTTTCAAAATTTAAAAAAAATGTGATTTTTTTTATGGGTGTAACCTCAAGTCCAAGCATTTTTTCTATGGATATTGTTCTGTTGGTTGTGAATAATCATTTGAGAGTTATGTCTTTTTCTTTCATATTTTTGGAACTGAACACTGTCTCATTCCACGTTTCAGGATCTCATGATTCCCATTGTCCATTGGGTAATTAAGGCAATATATCAGTAACCTTTTACATACCAAATTGTGTCTTTTTAATTTTTCTAGATTAATCTTTTCCATTATTGATTAATGATTTAAAGCGGTGTAAGCTGTTATATTATCATTCCTTTTGACATCTTTCGTTGGATTTATTTCGGACATTCCAGGGTGTTAAGCTGCTACAGATGTTGGGTGTGTTCATTACTCGGTTTAAATCAAAAAGTCAAACCGATTTGAGTAATTTGATTTGATTCAATTTGATTTGGTGTGATCTCATAAATTTTGAAATCAACCGAACCCAATAAACTTAATTGATTACAATTTTTAATTTTGTGTAATATTAATGCATATAGTCAAAAACTTAACGATATATTATTTATATAAATATAATTATAAATATTTTTAATTTACAATATATATATATATATATATAAACATCATATATATTAAGATAAACATCATATATATAAGAACTTAACTATATATTATTTATATAAATGTAATTATAAATATTTTTAGTTTACAATATATATATTTATATATAAACATCATATATACTAAGATAAATTAATTAAAAGTTTCTGATTATAACAAAGAGATCTTTATTATAATAAGACTAAACGTATATTATAATAAAAAATAATATTTATTGTAATGAATTATAATTCTGTTAGGTACTAGAAAATAAATCAAACATCTCTGAATTAGTTTACTCTATATATCATAAAAAAATAATGCTAATCTGAACTGAACTCAAATTATTTCTATTTGATTTTGATTCGATTTGGAATATTAGACACCCTCCAACAAAACTCAGACACCCTTAGTAGCTACAGTGCTCGTGAGCCGGGAGTGTTGGTTCCCAGTAAAAGGGTCCGGACACGTGCCGGCCGTGCTACACTTTCGAGATTCTTTTCTTGAGCCCCCCTCTTTTACTTCAGCAGTTTATTGGAAGTTTGGCTTCTTTTTCGATTCAGGCGTGTGAAAGCCTCGGGGAGATTCTTCAAGACTAGGTCACTTTACCCAAGAAAAACAAAAGAAAGAAGTGAAAGCCTTGGGGAGAGTCTTCAGCTACACTACCCATCTTCTACTCCATGTTCAACTATCCTTAACTTGCATTACTCCGGATTATTTCATGACTCCTGATTTATGAAAAGATTGGCATATGAGCTACTAGAAAAACTATGGTGCTCGTTCATGTTCTTTCTCTCGTGAGATCCACTTTGTACCTGGCCGACCTAGCAAAAAAATTAAGTTGATTTGTTAGGTTGGCCGGATGATTGTGTCAGACTCGGTGCCCAATTAATTATGCGAGCAAAAAAATTGAGCTGATTTAGATCAATTTGATTATTTGTAAAATATATTTATTGAAAAAAAGTTTTTTTAAAAAAAGTTTAAAATATAGTTATCTATTTGGTACCCATATAAATATTTTCACTGAAAAGATTTTTTGATATTTATTTACCAGTAAATTATTTATTCAAAATAAATAAAAGTCAGTCACCTAGGCATCGTCCGCCGACCTTCGGGCCACCGATCATCGGGCGTTGGGCGTCGTCCGACTATCGGGCGCCTACCGCACGACATTGGACGCCAAAAATAAACCGTCGTCAGACACAGGGTGTCAGACGTCAGACGTCGGATGTCGGGTGCCGATAGCAGGACGTCGGTCATCGGACACCGGCCGTCGAACGATCGGACACCGAGTACTAGCTGCCGGACACCGGATTGTCAACTACCACTGTCGAGTTTCAAACATCAGACATTGAAAATTATAGTGGAGATTGTAGTCACACTCATAAAAATTCTATATGAAAAAGAAATCTAAGAAAATAATTTACATAGTCATATTAAAGATGTCAAAATTCATAATTTTAACTTAAAAAAAAAATCATCGGTTAACTTTTCAGTGTCATGATTGTATGAAATTTTTTCGAAAACTTTTTATGACATAAATTTTTACGTTGAAATAAACAGACCTAGTCTGGTTCGCTGAGGATTAAACACTTTCCTTCTCTCGTTAATATGTGCTGAGACAAATAGGCGATGCCCTTCAGATCTACTTGGTGAATCGCGAAAGATCTTGGTTAGCTCTAGGATTCTCTTTTGCGTGCTATATATGCCATAGCGGTGAAAAGGCTATCTATATTTGCTTGGGAAAGTGATAATGTCGCTTCTTTTTATTCTTCATTCTTACTTTTATCTATATTTGATTGGGAAAAGGATCCACGTTTAGGGATTTTAGGCTGGTGAGTTTATGTAATTTATTCTCAATTGCATGGTTTCCGGCCCAGCGTGAGGGAGTTTAGTTTGCTCTCTCTCTAAGTTTCTAGAGAGAGAACATTTGGGGTTTCCTTAGGGGTGGCTTCTCACCTCGCGTGGGTAGCTGACACCCGCGAGGGTTGCCGGGGACCCCCTAGTAGTGGGAGGATGGATGGTGGATATTGTTCTAGAAGGGTCGAAAACCCTTTCTTTTGTACAGGCGTTGGTAGTTATGGCTGTAAAACGAGTCGATACGTTCGACGAGTAGTTCGAAACTCGACTCGATAAAAGTTCGGTTCCGCTCGTTTATTTAATTAACGAGCCAAGTTTGAACAAAAAAAAAATTCAGTTTATAAACGAACCGAGTTTGAACATATGTGAGCTCGACTCCATTATACTCGTGAACAACTCATTTAAGAACTCATTAAGAGCTTGATTAAATACTCGCTAAGAACTTGTCTAAGTACTCGCCAAGATTTCTTTTAAATATTTGTTTAAATATAATAAGTATGAGAATATATTGATATAAACATATTTATTTATTTTTATACAATTATTATTACAATATAAAATACTTATGAGGGCTTAAATATCATAGACTAAATCCACAGTGTATATACACGAATTATGCAAATGAGGGTATATACACATCATGTAAATAGGGGTATGTACACAAAATTTAGCATTGCAAGGTCCCCCAGCATATCAAGCATCTTCTTCCTCCCGAGACTGGCCTGCGCAGTAGGTGAGCCCCCCGGTGGGGCCGAGGGACGCGTTGTCGGCCACTGGCATCTCTAGCGACCACCGTGGACCATCCGTCAGTGGCGAACGGTGCTCTCAGTGGCCGTAGTACCGTCACTGATGATTGCCTTAAAACATCGATTGTCTTTATTCATCGATTGCCTTTAGACATCAATTGCCTTAAACATCGATTGCCTTGAAAAACATCCATCGATTATAGTTAAGTGGCTCATCGATTGCACTCTGACATCGATTACAGTCAAGTTTCACATCGATTGCCTATATATATCGATTGCCTTTAAACAAATATCAATTGCTTTTATATTTCTATCGATTGGTGTTATAAACATAATTTCATATTTATTGTTGTTATGACTTACGCTGATTGACATTCAAATCTTTCAAAATGTCTTTGGCACCCAATAAAGTTTCAAATGCACTTCATATGCTTATCTTATTATTCCTCTGACAGTCAAAAAGCTTTTACATCTACGGGTGTCAGCAGGAAACATGGATAGAAAGAAAAAAGGAGTCAACATCTGGACCTACTATTTGTGCCTTTGGAAGCGCGCACTAGCTAGAACATCTTCCTCCATTACAAGTAGCCCGTAGGCACAAGAAGGAAGTCGTTAGACTCAATAGAATGAGAGTAGAAGAAGAAGAGAATTGTGAAGAACTCCAATGACTATCTATCAACGGTACTCTTCACTGCTCTATAAAAGGATGAAGCAAAAGCTGAAGAACTACAGAGAAAACCTAAAGATCTTTTAAGGAGTGTACATCCAATGAACATCCAACTCCATACACACTCAAAGCAAAAAGGAAGGAGCTCGAGCCCATTGACAGAAAGAAGAAGCATTTAAGCAGAAACTTTCAGAAGCATTGAAGCCTTTTTTTCTCCTCATTCTCTGTCTGTGCATTTTATGTACTTGTGAAAGAGTTGGGGGTTAGCCTAAGAAGAGTCTTTTTTTGTAAACTCTTTCCTTCTTAGGCTCAGTCTCAAGTCAAGTATTTCATTGTTTATCTTGAGCTTGATCTAAGGGCTTTAGATCCTAGCTTCTGTGTTAAGAAGTATTCCTCTTCTTTGGAAGAGAAGGCTTGCAGTGCAACCGTTCCCCTTGTGTTAAGGGAAGAACTACACTAGGGTTTGTACCAGGAGGTTGGATTCTTGATCTGTAAAAGAAGTGGGTTGCCTTCCTACCCTGGAAAGAGAAGAATGTTGGGATCGGATAGATGGATAATGGCCAATCTAGAAGGGGGGGGGGGGGGGGGTTGAATAGATTTGTAGCGGAAACTAAAGTAATTTAAAAATTACTTCGAATTAAGATATCTATTCAAATAAAATCCCACTGAACATATGCAATATGTGTGATTAGTGTGTGTGTGAGCAAATCAATTAGTAGTGTGAGCGAAATCCCGATGCATGAATCTAACGCAATACAAAGTCAAACCACAATTCAAACCACTGCACAAAGGATTTTTAGGTGGTTCGGAAATCACCTCCAGTGACTCCTACGTCCACCCCTCACACAGTGAGGCCACACTACTCAAAACCTTGAGTACAACACACACTGGAGCACGACAACTCCAACACCCTTGAGCACGACGACTCAAGACACAACCGGAGTACGACGACTCCAAACCCTTTGAGTACAACGACTCAAAGAAAACTCAGGAGATAGGCACAACGACCTACTCCATAAACCACTTGTGAGTACGACGACTCATAAGCACATGAGCACAATGGCTCCAGAGCACTAAGGCTCCAAACCAGAGCACTAAGGCTCCAAACCTTTGGACCACGAAGGATCCAAGTTCTATTTGAATAAGCTCAATTAGAGAATAGATCCTCTAGCCCGATCTATCTCAATACAATGATAAAAATAGAACTAACAGAATTAAGTGATCTCTGTAGAACACATACACAGATCACACAATGAAAAACTGGATGAACACTCCATGAAAATAAATGAAATAGATGTGACTTGGATGTTCCTCGATGAAGAAAACTTGCAGAAGCTTGGATTGAAGATGCTTGAAGGAATTCGATGGAGTTCTTCTTCAATCCACGATGCTCTGCTCCAGTGGCATCCGGATTGCCAGTTCTTCTTCTTCCTTTGTTGCTTTTCTACTCCTCAATCTGATGGTGCTGCTTTGCTCCTTTTCTGGATGCAGATACTTTATCCTCTCTCCTCTCCTCTTCTTTTCTTCTTCACGTTCTCCTTCTAAACAACACTGCTCTTCCCCCTTTCTAGATGCAGGCTCCCCTTTTCCCTTTCTGCAGCCGCCACACCCTTTTCTGGAGATGTCTCATCTCTCTCTCTCTTGGAGTACAAGAAACATGGGTATTTATAGCCCCATGTGTCCATGTGGTGCCTTGGGGGCGTGGGCATAGAAATCTAGGTCAAATCTCTTGATTCTAAGCAGCCACGTGTCCAGAAAAATTCTTGTTTTTGAGCTTTAGTCGAAGTGTATCGACACACAGGCAGACTGTGTCGACACCACTGGCTTCAACTGTTCTAACTGCTTCCTAGGACAGTCATCTAGTGTTGACACACAGGTGGACTGTGTCGACACCACTGGTTGCTTCTCTCAGAAAATGCTTCTGGGACAGTCAACTAGTGTCGACACACAGGTGGACTGTGTCGACACCACTGTGACAAATTTTTGTAAACCTGAAAATATAAAGTGTAAACCATTAATACAATATATTATCATTAAAATGTGAGATATTAAACATCAAAATATATTGTTTAAGCATTGTTGTGATATGTATAAAATGTATAACATGTTCAATATGTCATCATCAAAATCAAGGTATGAGTGATGTTCATTGGTCATCATTAAAATACAACTTTAGGAAATTCCAAAACACACTCAACCCAACATTCTCCCCCTTTTTGATGATGACAAAATATATGCACAATCTCCCAATAGCCTGACTCCCTTGACTGCAATAACTCCCCTTGACCATATTCACCCTTTGAACTTTCTCCCATAAGAAACTTTCTCCCCTTTAAAGAACTTTCTCCCCCTTTTTGACAGCATCAAAAAGATAGATAAGAGAGAGAAACAAAGATTGTAGGAGATCAAGAAATGAATATAGGAAATAAATGTCAGAAATAATCAAAATAAGTGAGGCAAAGTGATATTGTCAAATGAGAGAAATTATTGTGTTTTGGTTATTGTGTAATAAAGTTTAATCACAAAGACACACTCAACACAAGGTATTACAAGATATAATGATCTGAATGTGGTTAAAATAATGATGCAAATGTGAAGTAAAGTGACCTATATGAGTAAGCAGAAGTATTTAACAATGATAGAAGCTTTGATTTTAACACAATGTAGAATATAAGTCTAAACTCAGTATACATGAACTTTATAAGGTCTTAAGCTTTTCCATCCTGTCAATTTGATTTTCTTTCATTTTTAACTGGGAAAGAATACAAGAATAAATTATTTAAATCTCACTTTTCAGTGCAAGAGATAACATTGATCAGATGCAAGACCTCCTGATTACTCAGTGGTTTAACTTTCATTATCTTATACAGAGTTGAAAATTTTGATTTTCACTTTTTGACGCGAAACAAATCACTTTTTAGGTGAAATGACCCGATTACTCAGTGGTTCAAGAATTTGCATTGCTCTATTTGTATCTTTCCAGATTGTTGATCATTTTCTTTTGATGTTTTACAGGAATATGTTTGCTTTGACCAGAAAAGTCATGACTACGAATTTAGAAAAATTATTCTTAACATGTGGTAAAAATGAAGCTTAAACAAGCACATGTTAAGTAGTAAAGCCACTCATGTGCCTACAAGTGTTTTGCAAGTCATTTTAAAGACATTCAGTATTAAGATTGCTTAACCTTGAAATGATAATGAATCTTTGAAATTAAACTAAATGCACAATGATTTTAATTTAAGTATATTTATTCTCTCACAAGAAAATAGCACAATGACTCAAAAATTCTGATAATTAGGGCTCGAAATGGGCAACAATTGTCAAGAGAGTTGACAGTGAGCACAAATTCTGATACTGAAAGATTCCCCTTTCATATAGCTCCCCCTCTCAAGGTGAACATGAAGATTATTGAAGAAGGAACATTTCAGTGAAGTGAAAGTAGAATCATCAAGAATGATTTAGAAAAACAAGTCTCCCTCTCAAGAATTGTATAAAAAGAAGGCTCTTGATACTTGGCGGAGACTTATACTCACGCATAGTAAAAGTGTCCAGACAAGCTTGACTTGCCTTTCTTCAAGTCACTATTTAATATACCAAGAATGTCAATGCAGTGTGAGAAGCCTTCATTCTGGAATGAAGTAATATCCAAGATTTCAAAGAATCTATCGACAATGGATCTCATGTGTCGACAGTTACAGAAGTAGCAGACTCAATGTTGTCAGAATAACTTTTCAAGAATAGAGTAGCAGTGAACAACTAGTGTCAACACATGTGCACTATGTGTCGACCTGATCATGAAAAAAAAAGAATTGGTGTCGACACAAGAGAAGATGTGTGTCGACCAGAGCATGATCAAATTCAAGTTTCTGAACATTTCAAGTTTCAACAAGTTTTAACAATTATTTGCGGCATTTTTAAGAGCATTTTGAACTTCCCAAAATTACTCCCCCTTAACATGTGCATGGAATAAAAAAAAAATTGTAATCAATTCACACATGATTATGCATACAATTAACTTTATGCATAACATGACTTTTGGTACTTGGTGGAGTATTTTACTCACGCATAATGATAGTTTCCAAACAAGCATAACTTGTTTTTCCACATGTCATCATTTGATATACCAAGAAGTCAAAAAAGAAGATATGCACAAGGAGTCATGGGCACAAACAAGCAAAATGATTTCAATTGTTATGACATAAATTTCTTGTTGAAAGCAGCATTGAAACACATTTCTCATTGTTCAGATAAAAAATTAACCATTCATTTCAATTCAGACAATTTACATTTGAAATGATAAAGAAATTTTACCTGAACAGTCTTCATTTCTTTTTCAAAGATTTTACCTGTGTTCTCCAATCATTTCTTACCTTGCACAGCCAATATCTTGAATCCATTTACAATGTATGGTTGCAAGACTCCTCAGCTTGCTGATCAAGCTAGTTTTGGGACCCACACTTGCTTGGATCCTGCAATGAAATTAATGTTAGAGTGTAATAAAGATTTCTGAATCCAAAATGATTTTATTTTTGGTATAGATGCATTTCTTTCATTGATAGAACTATGAGCAGAATTAGTTCCAGATTTTCTTTTTGCCTTGCTCAATGCATCTATATTTTCTTGAAGTTTTCTAATTTTTGAATTTTTAATATAAGCAGAAACAGAATGATTTTGTACAGTATTTCTATGCCTATACACATGGAATTTCTGAATATTTTCAGTATGAACATGATATTTATTCCTGTGTGTATGAGCATATGCATTAGACTGGAATTTCTGAGCATGCACAACAAAATCATTTTTGTACCAACAGTTCCTAGAAATATGACCAATTTTATGACAATGAAAGTATTGGACTGATTTGATATGTTTATTGAAATTTTGATTTCTAATCCAACAATGTTTGGCAAGATGACCAGATTATTGCAGTTAAAACAAATGAGAGCATTTCTTACATGGTACTTACCTTGGCATGTATGCATTTGCTGGAATCTCCTTTTTCTGTGAGGAGGCATACCATGAGGAGAAGGAGGTACTTTTTGGTGGCTCTTGGCACGATGTGAATTTGGAACTTGCCTTGGAGCTTTTTGGACTGATGGAGAAAGTGGATGAATCTTCTTGACAGTAGCATTTTCTTTTTCTCTGTCTGTTTCTGAACAAGAACTTTCACTAGTTTTTCATTAGAATTAGCAGAGTTCTTGTTTGCAACAGCTTTAACAAATGTTAATTTTATTTTATTTTCAATTTTCTTATCTCTCACAGAAGCAAGACTTGTGTATTTAGTATTCTTCAATTCATGTTGAAGCTTCTATTTTTCAACTTTTAATGCAACAACTTCTTTTTCTGAAATTTGAAGCTTGTTTAGCATGACATCCAAACCATTTTTCATCTTGTTCTTTTTCATTTTCAAATTGAGCAATTTGTTTTTCCATATCAACAATTTTATTACTGAAATCGCTATAATCATTATCTAATGGTTTGTCATGTAACAAGCATTCAATCTTTCTCTTTAAGTGACAATTTTCTTCAACAAGTTGTTTGCATCTTTCAGTTATTTGATAATCATGAGCCATGTTAGAAATCTGTTTGTTTAATTGATCATTGTCAGATTTGAACTTTTCATTGAGATCAATCAATTCTTCTTTTTCATTTTGCAGATTAATGACTTTTGATTTGAAAAGCTCATAGTTATCTTTTAATCAATTCAATTTATTTTCACAGATTTGGGCTTCATCTTCCAAATTCTCTTTCTCAGAATTTAATTTTTCAACTTCATTTTTCAAATTCTCATTTCCTTCATGACAATGTTTTAAAGTATTTTTTAAGTCTTTATTTTTAGTGTTCAACTGTACATTAATATTTTGTATCTTCTCACAGAATTTAATCAATTTAACCTGAGACATTCTTTCATCTACATCAGAAATCAGAGTTAGAATACATAGATGAGTCTGGAGTGGATTTACCTGACCTTGTAGACCCATTTGATTTCTTGTGTTTTGAAGAGGATGAAGAATGCTCTGAGCTCTTAGAATGTGCTGTGAGAGCCACAATTTTCTGAATTGGTGATTTTCTAGATTCATTGAAATTCTTCTTTGCCATTGAGCATTTGTGAATTCCTTTTGCTCCTTTTCTTTGTGCTTCCTCTGAAAAACTTAATGAAAGTGAGATTGGGGATTTCTCTGAAATTATAACAGAAAATTCATGCAGATTAAAGAAATTTGCCATTATGCCAAAACTCAAAAGACTATTAGATCTATTCATAGTGAAACAGTGCAACAAGGAATTAGATCTAACAGATAGAGTGGTTAACCCTCTCTGAAACCAATTGTTGGGATCGGATAGATGGGTAATGGAAACGCTAGAAGGGGGGGTTGAATAGATTTGCAGCGGAAACTAAAGTAATTTAAAAATTACTTCGAATTAAGATATCTATTCAAATAAAACCCCACTGAACAGATGCAATATGTGTGATTAGTGTGTGTGAGCAAATCAATTAGTAGTGTGAGCGAAATCCCTAGGCATGCATCTAACGCAATACAAAGTCAAACCACAATTCAAACCACTGCACAGAGGATTTTTAGGTGGTTCAGAAATCACCTCCAGCGACTCCTACGTCCACCCCTCACATAGTGAGGCCACACTACTCAAAACCTTGAGTACAACACACACTGGAGCACGACGACTCCAACACCCTTGAGCACGATGACTCAAGACACAACCGGAGTACGACGACTCCAAACCCTTTGAGTACGATGACTCAAAGAAAACTCAGGAGATAGGCACAACGACCTACTCCATAAACCACTTGTGAGTACGACGACTCATAAGCACATGAGCACAATGGCTCCAGAGCACTAAGGCTCCAAACCAGAGCACTAAGGCTCCAAACCTTTGGACCACGAAGGATCCAAGTTCTGTTCGAATAAGCTCAATTAGAGAATAGATCCTCTAGCCCGATCTATCTCAATACAATGATAAAAATAGAACTAACAGAATTAAGTGATCTCTGTAGAACACATACACAGATCACACAATGAAAAACTGGATGAACACTCCATGAAAATAAATGAAATAGATGTGACTTGGATGTTCCTCGATGAAGAAAACTTGCAGAAGCTTGGATTGAAGATGCTTGAAGGAATTCGATGGAGTTCTTCTTCAATCCACGATGCTCTGCTCCAGTGGCATCCGGATTGCCAGTTCTACTTCTTCCTTTGTTGCTTTTCTACTCCTCAATCTGATGGTGCTGCTTTGCTCCTTTTCTGGATGCAGATACTTTATCCTCTCTCCTCTCCTCTTCTTTTCTTCTTCACGTTCTCCTTCCAAACAACACTGCTCTTCCCCCTTTCTGGATGCAGGCTCCCTTTTTCCCTTTCTGCAGCCGCCACACCCTTTTCTGGAGATGTCTCGTCTCTCTCTCCCTTGGAGTATAAGAAACATGGGTATTTATAGCCCCATGTGTCCATGTGGTGCCTTGGGGTGCGTGGGCATAGAAATCTAGGTCAAATCTCTTGATTCCTAAGCAACCACGTGTCCAGAAAAATTCTTGTTTTTGAGCTTTAGTCGAAGTGTATCGACACACAGGCAGACTGTGTCGACACCACTGGCTTCAACTGTTCTGACTGCTTCCTAGGACAGTCATCTAGTGTTGACACACAGGTGGACTGTGTCGACACCAGTGGTTGCTTCTCTCAGAAAATGCTTCTGGGACAGTCAACTAGTGTCGACACACAGGTGGACTATGTCGACACCACTGTGACAAATTTTTGTAAACCTGAAAATATAAAGTGTAAACCATTAATACAAGATATTATCATTAAAATGTGAGATATTAAACATCAAAATATATTGTTTAAGCATTGTTGTGATATGTATAAAATGTATAACATGTTCAATATGTCATCATCAAAATCAAGATATGAGTGATGTTCATTGTCATCATAAAATACAACTTTAGGAAATTCCAAAACACACTCAACCCAACATTCTCCCCCTTTTTGATGATGACAAAATGTATGCACAATCTCCCAATAGCCTGACTCCCTTGACTGCAATAACTCCCCTTGACCATATTCACCCTTTGAACTTTCTCCCATAAGAAACTTTCTCCCCTTTAAAGAACTTTCTCCCCCTTTTTGACAGCATCAAAAAGATAGATAAGAGAGAGAAACAAAGATTGTAGGAGATCAAGAAATGAAATATAGGAAATAAATGGTCAGAAATAATCAAAATAAGTGAGGCAAAGTGATATTGTCAAATGAGAGAAATTATTGTGTTTTGGTTATTGTGTAATAAGTTTAATCACAAAGACACACTCAACACAAGGTATTACAAGATATAATGATCTGAATATGGTTAAAATAATGATGCAAATGTGAAGTAAAGTGACCTATATGAGTAAGCAGAAGTATTTAACAATGATAGGAGCTTTAATTTTAACACAATGTAGAATAATAAGTCTAAATTCAGTATACATGAACTTTATTAAGGTCTTAAGCTTTTCCATCTGTCAATTTGATTTTCTTTCATTTTTAACTGGGAAAGAATACAAGAATAAATTAGTTAAATGTCACTTTTCAGTGCAAGAGATCACATTGATCAGATGCAAGACCTCCTGATTACTCAGTGGTTTAACTTTCATTATCTTATACAGAGTTGAAAATTTTGATTTCACTTTTTGACGCGAAACAAATCACTTTTTAGGTGAAATGGCCCGATTACTCAGTGGTTCAAGAATTGCATTGCTCTATTTGTATCTTTCCAGATTGTTGATCATTTTCTTTTGATGTTTTACAGGAATATGTTTGCTTTGACCAGAAAAGTCATGACTACGAATTTAGAAAAATTATTCTTAACATGTGGTAAAAATGAAGCTTAAACAAGCACATGTTAAGTAGTAAAGCCACTCATGTGCCTACAAGTGTTTTGCAAGTCATTTTAAAGACATTCAGTATTAAGATTGCTTAACCTTGAAATGATAATAAATCTTTGAAATTAAACTAAATGCACAATGATTTTAATTTGAGTATATTTATTCTCTCACAAGAAAATAGCACAATGACTCAAAAATTCTGATAATTGGGGCTCGAAATGGGCAACAATTGTCAAGAGAGTGACAGTGAGCACAAATTCTGATACTGAAAGATTCCCCTTTCATATAGCTCCCCCTCTCAAGGTGAACATGAAGATTATTGAAGAAGGAACATTTCAGTGAAGTGAAAGTAGAATCATCAAGAATGATTTAGAAAAACAAGTCTCCCTCTCAAGAATTGTATAAAAAGAAGGCTCTTGATACTTGGCGGAGACTTATACTCACGCATAGTAAAAGTGTCCAGACAAGCTTGACTTGCCTTTCTTCAAGTCACTATTTAATATACCAAGAATGTCAATGCAGTGTGAGAAGCCTTCATTCTGGAATGAAGTAATATCCAAAGATTTTCAAAGAATCTATCGACAACTGGATCTCATGTGTCGACAGTTACAGAAGTAGCAGACTCAATGTTGTTAGAATAACTTTTCAAGAATAGAGTAGCAGTGAACAACTAGTGTCAACACATGTGCACTATGTGTCGACCTGATCATGAAAAAAAAAAGAATTGGTGTCGACACAAGAGAAAATGTGTGTCGACCAGAGCATGATCAAATTCAAGTTTCTGAACATTTCAAGTTTCAACAAGTTTTAACAATTATTTGCGGCATTTTTAAGAGCATTTTGAACTTCCCAAAATTTACTCCCCCTTAACATGTGCATGGAATAAAAAAAAAATTGTAATCAATTCACACATGATTATGCATACAATTAACTTTATGCATAACATGACTTTTGGTACTTGGTGGAGTATTTTACTCACGCATAATGATAGTTTCCAAACAAGCATAACTTGTTTTTCCACATGTCATCATTTGATATACCAAGAAGTCAAAAAAGAAGATATGCACAAGGAGTCATGGGCACAAACAAGCAAACATGATTTCAATTGTTATGACATAAATTTCTTGTTGAAAGCAGCATTGAAACACATTTCTCATTGTTCAGATAAAAAATTAACCATTCATTTCAATTCAGACAATTTACATTTGAAATGATAAAGAAATTTTACCTGAACAGTCTTCATTTCTTTTTCAAAGATTTTACCTGTGTTCTCCAATCATTTCTTACCTTGCACAGCCAATATCTTGAATCCATTTACAATGTATGGTTGCAAGACTCCTCAGCTTGCTGATCAAGCTAGTTTTGGGACCCACACTTGCTTGGATCCTGCAATGAAATCAATGTTAGAGTGTAATAAAGATTTCTGAATCCAAAATGATTTTATTTTTGGTATAGATGCATTTCTTTCATTGATAGAACTATGAGCAGAATTAGTTCCATATTTTCTTTTTGCCTTGCTCAATGCATCTATATTTTCTTGAAGTTTTCTAATTTTTGAATTTTTAATATAAGCAGAAACAGAATGATTTTGTACAGTATTTCTATGCCTATACATATGGAATTTCTGAATATTTTCAGTATGAACATGATATTTATTCCTGTGTGTATGAGCATATGCATTAGACTGGAATTTCTGAGCATGCACAACAAAATCATTTTTGTACCAACAGTTCCTAGAAATATGACCAATTTTATGACAATGAAAGTATTGGACTGATTTGATATGTTTATTGAAATTTTGATTTCTAATCCAACAATGTTTGGCAAGATGACCAGATTTATTGCAGTTAAAACAAATGAGAGCATTTCTTACATGGTACTTACCTTGGCATGTATGCATTTGCTGGAATCTCCTTTTCTGTGAGGAGGCATACCATGAGGAGAAGGAGGTACTTTTTGGTGGCTCTTGGCACGATGTGAATTTGGAACTTGCCTTGGAGCTTTTTAAACTGATGGAGAAAGTGGGTGAATCTTCTTGGCAGTAGCATTTTCTTTTTCTCTGTCTGTTCTGAACAAGAACTTTCACTAGTTTTTCATTAGAATTAGCAGAGTTCTTGTTTGCAACAGCTTTAACAAATGTTAATTTTATTTTATTTTCAATTTTCTTATCTCTCACAGAAGCAAGACTTGTGTATTTAGTATTCTTCAATTCATGTTGAAGCTTCTATTTTTCAACTTTTAATGCAACAACTTCTTTTTCTGAAATTTGAAGCTTGTTTAGCATGACATCCAAACCATTTTTCATCTTGTTCTTTTTCATTTTCAAATTGAGCAATTTGTTTTTCCATATCAACAATTTTATTACTGAAATTGCTACAATCATTATCTAATGGTTTGTCATGTAACAAGCATTCAATCTTTCTCTTTAAGTGACAATTTTCTTCAACAAGTTGTTTGCATCTTTCAGTTATTGATAATCATGAGCCATGTTAGAAATCTGTTTGTTTAATTGATCATTGTCAAATTTGAACTTTTCATTGAGATCAATCAATTCTTCTTTTTCATTTTGCAGATTAATGACTTTTGATTTGAAAAGCTCATAGTTATCTTTTAATCAATTCAATTTATTTTCACAGATTTGGGCTTCATCTTCCAAATTCTCTTTCTCAGAATTTAATTTTTCTACTTCATTTTTCAAATTCTCATTTGCTTCATGACAATGTTTTAAAGTATTTTTTAAGTCTTTATTTTTAGTGTTCAACTGTACATTAATATTTTGTATCTTCTCACAGAATTTAATCAATTTAACCTGAGACATTCCTTCATCTACATCAGAAATCAGAGTTAGAATACATAGATGAGTCTGGAGTGGATTTACCTGACCTTGTAGACCCATTTGATTTCTTGTGTTTTGAAGAGGATGAAGAATGCTCTGAGCTCTTAGAATGTGCTGTGAGAGCCACAATTTTCTGAATTGGTGATTTTCTGGATTCATTGAAATTCTTCTTTGCCATTGAGCATTTGTGAATTCTTTTGCTCCTTTTCTTTGTGCTTCCTCTGAAAAACTTAATGAAAGTGAGATTGGGGATTTCTATGAAATTATAACAGAAAATTCATGCAGATTAAAGAAATTTGCCATTATGCTAAAACTCAAAAGACTATTAGATCTATTCATAGTGAAACAGTGCAACAAGGAATTAGATCTAACAGATAGAGTGGTTAACCCTCTCTGAAACCAATTGTTGGGATCGGATAGATGGGTAATGGAAACGCTAGAAGGGGGGGGGGTTGAATAGATTTGCAGCGGAAACTAAAGTAATTTAAAAATTACTTCGAATTAAGATATCTATTCAAATAAAACCCCACTGAACAAATGCAATATGTGAGATTAGTGTGTGTGAGCAAATCAATTAGTAGTGTGAGCGAAATCCCTAGGCATGCATCTAACGCAATACAAAGTCAAACCACAATTCAAACCACTGTACAGAGGATTTTTAGGTGGTTCAGAAATCACCTCCAGTGACTCCTACGTCCACCCCTCACATAGTGAGGCCACACTACTCAAAACTTGAGTACAACACACACTGGAGCACGACGACTCCAACACCCTTGAGCACGATGACTCAAGACACAACCGGAGTACGACGACTCCAAACCCTTTGAGTACGACGACTCAAAGAAAACTCAGGAGATAGGCACAACGACCTACTCCATAAACCACTTGCAAGTACGACGACTCACAAGCACATGAGCACAACGGCTCCAGAGCACTAAGGCTCCAAACCAGAGCACTACGACTCCAAACCTTTGGACCACGAAGGATCCAAGTTCTGCTAGATCAAGCTCAATTAGAGAATAGATCCTCTAGCCCGATCTATCTCAATACAATGATAAAAATAGAACTAACAGAATTAAGTGATCTGTGTAGAACACATACACAGATCACACAATGAAAAACTAGATGAACACTCCAAGAAAATAAATGAAATAGATTTGACTTGGATGTTCCTCGATGAAGAAAACATGCAAGAGCTTGGATTGAAGACACTTGAAGGAATTCGATGGAGTTATTCTTTAATCCACGATGCTCTGCTTCAGTGGCATCTGGATTGCCAAATCTTCTTTTTCCTTTGTTGCTTTTCTGCTCCTCAATCTGATGGCGTTGCTCTGCTCTCTTTCTGGATGTAGATACTTTATCCTCTCTCCTCTTCTCTTCTCTTTTTCTTCACGTTCTCCTTCCAAACAGCACTGCTCTTCCCCCTTTCTGGACGCAGGCTCCCTTTTTCACTTTCTGTAGCCGCCACACCCTTTTCTGGAGATGTCTCGTCTCTCTCTCCGTTAGAGTACAAGAAACATGGGTATTTATAGCCCCATGTGTCCATGTGGTGCCTTGGGGTGCATGGGCACAGAAATCTAGGTCAAATCCCTTGATTCTTAAGCAGTGACATGTCCAGAAAAATTCCCATTTTTGAGCTTTAGACGAAGTGTGTCGACACACAGGCAGACTGTGTCGACACCACTGGCTTCAATTGTTCTGACTATTTTCTGGGACAGTCATCTAGTGTCGACGCACAGGTGGACTGTGTCGACACCACTGGTTGCTTCTCTCAGAACATGCTTCTGGGACAGTCAGCTAGTGTTGACACACAGGTGGACTGTGTCGACACCACTGTGACAAATTTGTGTAAACCTGAAAATATAAAGTGTAAACCATTAATACAAGATATTATCATAAAATGTGAGATATTAAACATCAAAAACATGTTGTTTAAGCATTGTTGTGATATGTATAAAATGTATAACATGTTCAATATGTCATCATCAAAATCAAGGTATGAGTGATGTTCATTGGTCATCATTAAAATACAACTTTAGGAAATTCCAAAACACACTCAACCCAACAAAGAAGGCCAGCTTGTGTCTGGTGGTGTAACCACAATAGGATTTGTTCCAACAGGTTCGCTTCTGAGCCTGTAAAAGAAGTGGGCTGCCTTCTTCTCCGGAAGGAGAAGAAGACCAGTCGGGGCTGGGTGTTGTATGTCCTTAAGGGGGACTGCACCCTTGGTTAGTGATATCCCAAGAGTTTGCTTGGGGATTGGAGGTAGTGTAACGCCCCGACGCGGAATATCGGAGCAGAATTACAGTTATTAAATAGTATAGAGCGAGAAATAAATAACAAACCATTACACAAATGGAAATAATACCGAACAACCTCATATCGCATTAATAATCCAACAATCTCCATTACATTCACTAATAACTCATCAAACTTCAAGAACTAACTATTACATCAACGTATTAGAGCCAGAACTAGGGCCCCGAGTACTTTATTCAAACTCCAACTATTACATCATGACTAACTGACTCATAACTATACTAACTACTACGAGATAGCATCGGTGGCTGAAATGGTCACTCCTGAGCATCTCCCTCAGTCCCGTCCTCGTATGTGTGGTCGTCTCCATCCGACTCACTTGAACACATTAAATAAATACGCAGGATCAGCGAATAACGCCCAGTAGAACTTAATATCTCATGAATACAAGCATGCTTTAAATAGTTAATGTTTTAAAGGCAGGTTAACTAGAGAGTAAAGTCATGTAGAGTATGTCATGATAACGAGAGAACAATTGCAACTGGCATAGGGAAAATAGTACAACGAGAACGATAATAGAATGGCCATGTAACGATATAACATGTAAATTGCACAACGGTGCACTAGTAACGATCACGCTTGCACTTGTAGAGATAGTACTTTGATTGTCATAGATTAATCTAGATAGTAAACTGGCGCTGGATGCATGCCGTAACACATCCTTGATCATTTTAACTCCCATGGGCACTGGCACTTTTCGGGCGCTCCTCCCAGGACCTGATCGGGCCCTATTGCGCTGGCATTAGTCATTTCTTTTATCTTAGACAATCACACGAATGGCCAATAGAGTACCAAGAAGAGATAAGAGAGTACTAGTCGAGATAGATGAGAGAGTAGAGAGAACGTGAACAAATAAGAGGATATAGAGATTAGATGAGATAGGGACAATTCCGTGAAACAACGTGAAATTCCGATAGTAACGGTTGCACAGCACCAGGTCGGGTGCCGGCAGTCTGGTAGAAGTCACAACCACCCACTTAGTCGTGTCGTGAACACGGCCAAATGGTTCGGAGTGATCCCGAGACGAGAAGGAAAACACTAAGGCATGGATCGTACTGATCCCTAATGTGTATCGGGATTTGGGGTACAACCAGCTCGTTGACTAAGGACGTGTGCCAAAGTCAAGAAGACTTACGGAGGTCTTGACAAGGAGTCCCTGGCCCAGTCGAGAGTATTCCCGATGGAGAGGTGGTCCAAGTCAAGAGAAAGTGTGTAGAAACAGGTCCGTCGTGCCTCGAGTGCTCGAAGCCAAGGGAAAACGATAACGGTATTTAAAATGCGCGTATAAAATGAAGACAATTGTATTTAATAAAAATAGGGTAATTTAGTCATTTATTTCGCTAATTTATCGAATACATTATTGCATAATTTATTAGGGTCAGATGGCATTTAATAATGTTGTGTGTGTGTAAGTGTAAAGAAATCTTGATGATACGATAAGTCATGCAAATGTCATTTTAAATAATTAAATTTATATCATTAATGTCATTTATTAATTCACCAAGTCGAATTAACTATAACATGATTTAATCATGGCTAATTAAAGGGTATAAAGCTTAAACAACAGGGCATATGCACAATTTTCCATTCTGGTCGGATTCATGAAAATGCGGCAGACTTACCCGTCGCGATTCAAGTCGCGACGGGGAGGTCGGGCGCGACACGGAACCTGGCCGGTCTGGCCCGGTCCGGAGTGAATCGCGGCAGCTTATGCCGCCGCGTTCTTGACGCGACGCCATCGACCGGCGCGACCCTGCTGATATTGTAGCAACCTGAATTTTTGAGAAAAATAAAAATTTAAATAATAAATTAAAAACTCAACTAAAGGGATATTCAATGAAAAGAGCATTAAATAAAACCCATTAAATGGAAAAGAGTAATGGGCTTTGCTTAATGGATCCTCTAGAACTTATTGGGTAAAAATATGAATTTACAAATAGTAAATAAAAAGAAAATACCCTAAATTCGGAGTCTTAATATCTCCTAAATAGAAAAGGACTCTTTAAGCATTAAAAGAGGCAATAAGAGTTGGAATTGGATTCCTAAGCCTACCCCTTATGATTTAGCACGAATTTAGATCCCATCCTAGCCTAAATAGAGGTTGGAAAGCAAGAATGGAAGGTTGGAGTTAGGAAATCTCGTAATTAAGAGGAATTTGAGTAGTAGTAGGAATATGAACTTTCATTTATATAAATACACCTCTTAAACCCTCATGGCCAGCCCTAGCTCATGCAAAAGGGTTTTTGGACGTGGAGAAGAGGCCAAGGAGGAGGAGGAGAAATCGAGGAGAGGAAGATCCATCAAGCTTCTTCCTTCGTTCTTGGAGTTCAAAACCCTAGAAGATAAATCGAGTCAAAGGTAGACATTCGCACGAGCAAAATTAAATTAAGCTCATCTGTAGGTAGTTCCAATCACCAGGAACAAAAGTCCTCTTGATTCCCTCTTTTTCATCGAGCCAATCTTTTGTTCTTGATTTTAGAAGATCTACAAACGTGATAACCCCGAGACATCTTATTTAATTTAAATCTCTATGAATACTTGATCCCATGCTACGAAATTCTTGTTGTAGATACTTCATGTTGTTAGGGATCTTTTGCCCCTAAAAGCCCTAAATTTCATCGAGCATGCTGATCGAATTTAATCAATCTTTCTCTCTGTGCCATGTTCTGAATAACTCGTTCTTGCTCATGTTCAAACCCTATATGAACCATGCTCTCTCTATAATTCCGATTTACTGGAAGTACCCTTACATGTCTACTTTAATTTGCAACTTGTTTCGTGATTTTTCATCGACTAGGTAATTAGTTATGATTTTTCAAAGTACCCTGTGTCCAAACAAGTCAAGTTGGCACGCAATCCGATGTAGAACATTTTTCCCGCTCGAACTCAGGTGAGGTACCTGAGAACGCGATGGCTCGACACGCCGTATTCTCAGAGCCATCGCGACCATCATCTTGTCGCGTTCTGAACGCGACAGGAGACCCCGTCGCTTTCTGGTCGCCTGAGCAGACAGCCCTGTCGCGACCCGTACAGGACCCTATCGCGTTTCATCATGACCCTGTCGCGACCCTTACATGGGTACGTCGCGATCACAGGATTTTGCATGAAAACCCATAAAATTTATTGCTCTCACTTTCTAAATAGTCTTACGCCTTTTAACAGTTATACACACAGTAAAAACACCTGTGTTAAAATGGAGCTATATTGAATGCTTAAAAAAAAACATATTCACGACTTCTTTTCTATCTATGATTTCTCTTACACATGCACGCACATGAACCATCCATATATGGCTGAAATCTGGCATAAAATATCTCATAATATATCTGGTAATTTATTGCAATAAAGTATATTTACTGCCCTATTTTAAAGGACTTGTATTCGTTTCTTGCGTTGTTTATATACCGATATCGACGCTCCACTGTTCTAGAATTCCTCTAGAACGTCGAGCACCTGTTTTTATATACACACTTTACTTGGCTTGAGGTGAACTCTCCGTCGGATATTCCTTTCGCCGGACTAGTGAACCTTGCACAAGGCCTCCGCAAGTCTCCTCTGATCATGGATTCCCACATGGTCGACGAGCCGGTTGTACCCAAACACCCATTACACCTTTAGGGATCGATATGATCCAAACGGCTATTAGAAGTTCGCTCTTACCTTGAATCACGTCGGACCTCTGGACTTGTGCATAACATGGCCAGAGGGGAAGATCGTGAATTCCACCTGACTGCCAATACGACGTGCGCGTGTTGTGCAACTGTGACTATCGCCTGTTTACTCGTTGTTTTACATGATGTACCCTTAGCTCTCATCTATACTCTACTCGCTCGTCTATTCACGTTCTCTCTACTATCTCGTCTATTCATCTAGTGCTCTTAACTATTCTTGGTACTCTATATTGGCCATCGACTGATTGTCTAAAGATACAATATAACCAATACCTGGCAATATATAAAGGTCCCGATCTGGTCCTGGGATGTGCGCCCGAAAGTGCTAGTGCCCATGGGAGTTAAATGATCAGAGTGTTTGGCATTACACTCAAGTGCTATCTATCTCGACTATCTATATGACAATCAAAACACAAAACATGCTATACTCTCTCGATGTCTAGAATGACAAACAAGTGCTATACTCGTCGTGCTATTATTATACTTGTGCTAGTTGTGCTATGGCCATCCTGCTATTCGTGCTATACTCGTTACCTGTACTATTTTTGGAAACTATACTCGATCTCGTGCTATTGTGCTATCATGTTACCTGCTGTGCTATCTCTTGCTATATTTTGACTCTCTTGTACCTGCTATCTTTAGATACGTTGCCATTAAATGCGTTAATTATTTAAAGCCTGCTTGAGCCTGAGATTTAAGTCCTACTGGGCGTTATCGCTCACCCTATGTTATTTGATGTTGTGTTCTCAGGTGAGACCGAGGATGACACATACACTCACGAGGAAGGGAATGACCAAGAGTGAAGCCAGGAGTACCCTCGAGTAATTATCTTAGAGTTGTAGTTAGTTATTTCCTTCTATTGCAATGTAATTGGGCCCTATAGAATGGCTCTGATATTACTGGTTGTAACTAGACATTTGAAAAGTTATGAATGAGAAAGATTTGCTTTAGTATTATTCAATGTGCAATGGTTTGATGTCTAGTATTCGCTCTATACCTTTTTCTTGCAACTGCCTTCGCGCTCCGATATTCCGCGTTGGGGCGTGACAGATATCGCAGCGGATCGCATCGTCGTGATAACAGGTGGGATTGCTCTTTTTCCCTTTTTCCCAGGGCGAGTCCTCTATGATACGGGGACGTTGTAAATTCCATATAAAATAGTACGGTGATCCAAAAAGCACGAAACCAGTTTTAAACGAAAGTAGACACATAGATCTATCAGCATGCACGATTAATTTGAAATTAGACAAGATTTAGGTATGCTTTGAACAAGTTACATTCTGATGATCTAAACAGGTGCTCGCAGTCAAGGTTCAACGAACTAATTAGAGATAAATACATGATGAAAAATTCTGAAATTTATGATAATTTTATCATGGTATGAAGTTAAGCATGAACGAGGTTCACAAACCAACAAGAAGGGTTGGGTGCATGGATCTGACAGGGATTCAAAGAATTAATTCTTCCTCATGGGAGATCAAAATAGAACGAAACCAGGGGCGTTTGAAAGCTATTGCATTGTAGTATCAATGAGAATTTTCTCATAGCATGGGAACAAGTACGTGCGGGGAATTAGAGAGAACATGAGATTTCGGGTTCATGGTGACAACAGGGCTACATGAATTAAATTCGCCCAAATGGATAAGCAGAATACAACGAAACCATATGGCTTTTGAAGAGGTACATGAAGGCTACCTAGGATAATTTTTACACTATTTTTGCTTGAGAGATTGCCTACCTTTTTCGTGGAGTAAGAAAGCCCTAGTTTGATGACGAAAATCAGAAAATCCTCCTTGTTCAAGCCTCCTCCTCCTTGCTCCTTCGTTCTCCAGCCTTCCCCTCGTCTCCTAGGACTCCAGCCACGAACTATGGGTGGTAGGAACGAACTTGGGTGGTGTATTGGGTTGCTAGTAGAGTTTTACCACTTCTAAAACTCCTCCTTTCTATTAATTCCGAATTTCCATGTTTATCACCTTCCTTTCTAGCAATTATCTCTTTCTTTTGGGTGGGGAAGAGATTAATTTCGTGGGTAATGAGTTATAGCAAGGCTAGGACTCTTATTTTGGATAAACATGACTTATTTAGTATTTATCTTAGCCTTTTACTATTTACTAATTAATTAGACACGAATTTCACTTAATTACATCTCCTCCCAAGATGGGCTTCATCCTATTGGGCCCAATCTATTTGGTTTAGACCATTTGTTTAACCCACTACTAATTTAGCTTAATGGGTTATTACTTTAATTCCCTTTGTTTCCATTTATTTCCCCTTTAATCCAATTAATTCTATTTTCCTCATTTATTAAAAATAGAAATTTTATTTTTATTCGGGTTTTAAAAATCAAGGGTGCTACAGGTAGGACTTCCTTCTGGAAGGGCCGAACCAGGATAAATTTTTGTATTACTTGAATGCTTGCTTCCGCACTTTTATTTTTCATTGCACACATTTGTTTATACTAACCTAAGTTCTTAAAGCGTTGATTTGTGTTTTGATTTTCAGAATACTTATTCACCCCCCCCCCTCTAGGTTAGTCTCTATGCCAACTAAGTGTTGGCCCACTTGATATGGCAGTAAAAATAGCCTAGAGGGGGGGGGGGAGAATAGGATAATATGAAAACAAAGATTAAATATAAACACTTGAAAGCTTTGGTTAGTGAATGTAATCGTGTGCGATAAAGGCTAGCAATGCGGAAGCAATTAAAAGACAATCACACACATGAACATAAGAATTAATCCTTGTTCGGCCATGCCAAATAGAAGTCCTATGTCCAATCCCTAAGCAAATCTTGGGATTTCACTAACTAGGGTACAATCCCCCTAAGGATATACAAACCCCTAGCTCCCTGCTGGTCCTCTTTCTTTCCGAGTAGGAAGGAAACTCACTTCTGTTATAGGTCAAGAAGCCACCCTCTTGGAACAAACCCCAGTGCGCTTCAATTGGTACAAACCCCAACTTGGTTCTACTAGACTAAACCCTCAGCTAGGTTCTGCTGACACCAACCCCGACTAGGTTCTTTGCTCAACCCAAGGGGAACACTGAGTACAGCCCCTCAGCTGGACAAAATCCACCAGCACCCCGCTGGCCTTCTCTTCACATAGGATGAGAAACACTATATACAGTTCTACAGTTGGACACAAGTTTTTCTTAAAAAATAAAGAACATGCTCAGAGCTATACAAGATGAACACTAAGGAACTCAAACTCTCAGCTCACAGACTCTCCCCAAAATTTACAATGATGCATAAAGAGAGTGAAGAGAGAAAATAAGCTTGAATACGAAAGACTTCAGATTGCTGCTTGCACTCACACTTTTTCTTGGGCTCGAGCTCTTTCTCTCTTACTTTGAGTGTGTATGGTGTTGAGACTTCTCACTGGATGTACTCTTTCAGAAGGATTTTTAGGAAGGCTCTTATTCTTCTACTTCGAACACTTCATCCTTTTATAGAGTAGAAAGATAGATCCGTTGAGGAGATCTATTATAACTCTTCTAGCCGTTCCTCATCTTCTTCTTCATCGGCTTTCCTTCTTCTTCTGTCAAACAAACATCTTCATGTGTCTAACTGATGCTCACAGTAGGTCCAAGATGTTTTGACTATGAGTGGAATTGTCCTGTAGATATTTAATGCAAATAGGAATATGTTAGACTAGAGAAGTCTTCTGACAGATACCTCATACCTCTTATGTGCATAGATCCATGATTTCCGTTGACATCTAGATATGTTAGGTAAGGTCTTTGTTTCTTAGCATAAGGAAGGAGTCCTTTTAGTTCTCAGTTTCTATTGACTCTTTTTCTTACCTACCCTGATAAGATAGAAAGTATACAACAAGAACATCTTAAGGATTTTGAAGGCTTATTTGAATTTTCATTTGGCACCACAGATATTTGAAATCATGTAAACATCAAATCATTTAAGTGTTCTTCAATTGATGTGAAGCTTATCGGCAATTGATATGAAATAAATGCAATCGATATGAAATGAATCAACAATCAATGTGTAATTTAAAGACAATCGATATGCATAACAACAATCGATGTGAATGAAGAGAAATCGATGTTCTTAAGGGCAATCGATGTTTAAGAGACAATCGATGTTTAATGACAATCTATGTTCTAAGGTAATCGATGTCAGAATGAAGAGTAATCGATGTTTAAGAAGCAATCAATGTTTAAGGCAATTAATATCTGAAGCAATCGACATTTGAATATAGCAGCAATCAATGTTTAAAAAGCAAACAATGTTTAAGTTAAACAACAATCAATGTTCAAATAGTCAACAATCAATATATAGTTCGACTAGCGATGGAAATGGTTAGCAATCGATAGGTTCAAAGGCAATCGATGTAGAGCTTCGACTAGCAACTTCGATTGATGAAGAAACTTCGAATGGTCAAGAAATAATGCAGTCAGTCAAAGTGAACTTAGTATAAGACTTCGGATATGGTGAAGTTAGCTTCGACTGATCATGACCAAAAACATGCATGACGAAGTGCCAGCTTCGGATATGATGAAGCTAAAACATGCAGTCAGTCGAAGTGAACTTCGTATATAGCTTCGGATATGACGAAGTTAACTTCATATATGATGAAGTGAACTTCGGATGAATAGAAATTAAAGTTTTTGGTCGAAGCTAAAACACGTAGTCAGTCGAAGTAAACTTCGTATATAGCTACGAATATGACGAAGTTAACTTCGGATATGACGAATTAACTTCGTATATGATGAAGTGAGCTTCAGATATGACAAAATAAGACTTTGACTAATCAAGACAAAAACAAGCATGACAAAGTGTCAACTTCGGATATGACGAAGTGGACTTTGGATATGACGAAGTAAGCTTCGATTGATCTTGATAAAAACATGCATGATGAAGTTGAAGCTCAGTGTAAATCATGAAACGATAGTGCCAAAATTTATTATATTCATAAGGAAAACATGATATTAAATATATTCAAGATATTTAAGTTAATCATGAGTTTTGTTATCACCAAAATAAGAGGATAAAATATAAGAGTGGTTCAACAATCTCCCCATTTTTTGAGATGATAAAACTCATGTGAATTTTCAAAAAATATTCAATACAACTAATGAACAGAAAATTTATAGCATAAAATACTCTATCTCTTTTTGTCAATAATAAAAAAGGAAGGATCTTACCATTTGCATTATCCCCTTAAGGAATATTCTTACCATTTTGAAGGAGAGGGGTTCAACAATACTTGAATGAAATATCTTCTCCCTCTTTTACTTGCTCCCCCTGAATGTGAGGCTCCCCTTTAGTTGATGCTCTTGCAAATATTAATAAATTCCTTTTGTCAGTTGACCAAGTTGTCATCATTTGTCGACATCTTCTTGTTGACTTCTTAACATATCCATTTGTTATTGTGTTAGGGGACTTCAAGAGTACTCCTTACATTGATCCTATAAAGAGACATAAATTCTTGCAAGGATATTAGTAGCATTGTCGTTAAAAAATGTAATTTTAAACAGAAATTAAAAATTAAGGATGACTATTTCCTCTTCAGATTGGAATGAAGTGAAAAGTTGGTAGTCACCAATCGGATGGTTTTGAGCATCCCTAGCCATACCCATTTGAATGTATTTTTGTGTTTTTGTAAGACCCTCGAACTTAGTTCTCATTATGAGGATTTTGTCATATGATGTTTATTTACTTTTGTGTATATTGTTTATGTGTATATGTGAATATGTATATATGTGTTTATTTCTATACATATGATGTTTAAATTGTGTTGTGTAAATGTACATATGTATATACATGCCTATTTATGTGCATATTGTTTTTATTTACGTTGTACATATTGTATTTAAATAATATGATGTATAGAGTATGTAATTTATAAGGTGAATGCATGTTTATTTGATTTCTGTGTTCTGGCCGAAATGCCAATTAATGTCAATATCCTTGATGTTAAGGGCAAGTCGACGTCCAGATCGATGGCCATTTATTTCCTGTTAACGACAGCATTATGGCCGTTTACTTCTCAGTTTTTGTTGCAGGTTCAGATCTAGAAATGGTCGCGTTCTCTCTAGTTCTTGATTTGGAAACCCACCTCCAACGGTAGGATCCTATCCTTAACTCGTTCCTCGAAGCCTTATGCCTATAAAACACCTCGCCTTGGGCGAGATTAGGCCTTTTCAGACTTTCAGAAACTCTAGGGCTTTCTGTGAGAAAACCCGAACTTTGTGCACTTTGATCTGGCGATTAGGAGTTCCTACCAGCGATCTACATCGACTGGGAGATACTTTGGACATTGGTGAAGCTTCCCCGACTTCGGTGTGCGATCTACATCGACCTAAAGACCGGATCCAGGAGGATTTTGAGCACCCTCTTGGCTTGGCTGAGGAGGGCATCTTCGACAAAATAATTCCACTAGCGATTTTATTCCAGGAAAGTGATCTAGGGATTTCATCCCTACTCATGCCCTTTAGGTCCTAGGATTTTATTAGATTTTTCCTCGTGTCCTGGAACCCCAAATTCGTCAAGTTATGTGCGGTCTGTCTGTGTTTCTGCAGGCAGGAACTTGACGGCAAGCATGCAGCCATCAAGATCCAGAGTTAGCTGCAACATCTTGTGTCGTTAACCTCAGTTGGTGGCAAGCTCTTTGCCGCCATGTTCCTCAGGTTTTACAAAATGGTTGTTTTGATCTATGTGGTGTGTTTGTCGAATTTCTGGGTATATGTGCATACTGTGAAAATTTTATTTGGTCAGGTACAGTCATTAGGTCATATCATGAGGGTAGATCGAATTTCTATGCATAGTATTATTTATTAAAATTTCTGTAAATGAATAATGGGCATGATCTGACCATGGTAAATCCTGAATAAATAGATACATGGTATATTAGGGTTTCATAATTTTTCCATAATCATATGTTGACTGTTTCCGGGTTTTGAAACTGTTAGGTATGACTGTTTTACTGTGGATCATATTTAAAGGAATTTCTTAATAAATCTGCATGTAATCTGTTTTAAATATTAAAATTTGTTTACTATTACGAAAAATCTGAAAAATTGGATATGTGATATATAACCTATGTACATCTTGTGATAAAAATTTCATGCTATATTGACATCAGTAGGTGGTGTGATCAGTCTACCAAGTGCAATTGACCATATTAATCATGTTAATTCTAATTGTGTGAAATTTAGTGATTAGCAACATGATTAGGTTTAGGTTGTGAGTAAATTTTCACTATGAAACAGAAGTGCCATGTTCTATAAACTGATGCATATGTGATTAGTTGAAAATGCATGTAAGTGTGTGAAATAGTACATGTGAACAATGTGATAAAATGTGAATGTGTAAAATTGTGCCGACATTGACACTGCTACTACAGAGGGCTGTGGAGCTGTACTGTAGTAAAGTCCCTACGGGAAGGCTCAATGTGTGTGATATCCTATGGGCATTAGGATGAAATTCTGGAGGTGGACAAGTACCACTGGTTAGGGTGGAGAGGGCTTCTCCCGGTTCTACGCAGTTAAACAAGATTCGTCACTATATTGCCTAGGTGACGGGTATGTGTATGTGTAAGTGTGTCCTTCTAATGGTGGTTTGGACTATGTGTCATGGCAACTAAGTGTAAATGTGTGATTATGTGAATGCGAACATGTAGTTGTGCAAATGTGGATTATGAGCATGTGATAACGTAATGTGAAAGTGTTAATATGTGAAAATGTGATACCATGTGTAAATGTGTTTTATTTATATTAAAACAGCAAGCTAAACATGTGATTAAGTGTAGTTACTACATGTGAAAATGCTTAGATACCATGCTAGGTTTGTTATTTACCTTGTACATAACTCCATGTTCTAATTTTGGTAGAATTGTGCAATGATATGAATAGAGTTTGAATTATAAAGTATGTTACATGTTATGGGTAGAAAGCATGTGTAGGATGATTATGTTATATTGTCAATTGTTATAAGCATGTACCATGTGTTTCTCTTTATTGATAAAAGACAACATGTGTATGGATGTTGTTCTTGGATTGCTTGCTGGGTCTTTTAGAAGACTCATCCTTGCTTCGACTTACAGGTGTGACAGGTGTCTCCACTCCTGAGGAAGACATAGTGAGGAGCGACTCCGAGCGCAAGGAGTAGCTACCTTTGTGGAGACTTCTACGTTGTTACTTTTCTTTCATTTGTATGTAATCAATAAAATTGTGTAATTCATATGGACAATGTATTTTACTTAGAGTGGTAATAATGTGGACATTGGCTATTTCTTTTAATGCTATATAGACTGTGGATTATATGATGATGATGGAATAAGAGTTGTTATTTTATTTCCGCTGTACTTTACTGTTATTCATGTGCATATCAACCTATCGTTAGTGATTGGGTAAATGTCCCACTGTGACGACGTTCTTTGTACTGACGTGGATTGGTATAATCGTATCGGTATAAGGAGAGTCGTTACAGAGATTGATATCAGAGCAACCCAGGTTGAGATTGTACATAAATATACCATCATCTTTACAATATGCTAAGTCTTTATAGAATTTTTCCATATATGTAGAAAATGTTTAATAATGAATGAAAGATAGTTAAGAAAATGGTTAGTACTAAATAACTAGTTTCTAATTAGATTAATTTGTTTTACAGGCTATGGCTACTCTTGGTAGGCGTGGTGCTCAGGCTCGAGATGATGAGCAGAGGCATGAGGATAGGGGTGAGCAGCAGGCCCCAGCACCACAAGGTCCTATAGTTCTTCCTCCACCACCGCATGTGGATTATGGAGTGTTTATGCATGGTCTGGTCCAGGCTATGCAGACCCAGGCACATACTCAGGCGGCACTGCTGGCTCAGTTGGAGGCTCAGGTTAGAATTGTTAAATTGGAGTAGCCTGTTTTTATTAAATGTATGATTGCTATTATGTTGCTTATATTGGTTGTTGTGGCAGGCTCAGGCTCTAGCTCCAGTTCCTCAGGAGCAAGGCCATGGTGGTCCTTCCATCATGGAGAGATTTAAGAGGATGGCTCCGCCCTCTTTTAAGGGGGAGAGTCAGCCCCTATTAGCGGAGAGTTGGATGAGGGAGATTGAAAAGATCTTCTGAGATATTAGGTGTGCCGAGGAGGACAAAGTTAGCTTGGCCACCTATATGCTCCAGGTATTTAAATTATATGCATGTATTTGTGTTAAGTTTAGATTTTGTCTAGTTTGGTGCTTATGGGTTGTGTCTTGTAGGAGAGAGCCGATGTTTGGTAGGCCTCATTACTTCACACCAAATTCGAGGATGGTGCTATCGAGGTGTCTTAGGATGAGTTCACGAGGCTGTTTCTGGCCAAGTTCATCCCCGAGCATATCCAGGACAAGATGGAGTAGGAGTTCCTTTCTCTTACTCAGGGCTCCATGACGGTTTTAGAATATGAGGCCAGGTTTGCTGAACTGTCCAAGTGTGCTCCTCACATAGTTGCTGATGAGCGCAAGAAGGCGAAGAAGTTCGTGATGGGTCTTAAGCCATCACTGAGGTCGAGGCTAGTGGCGTTTGACCACAGTATGCTAGATGAGGCTCTCAGCGCTGCGTGTAGATAGGAGAGTGAGATGGAGCAGTATCTGGAAGAGAAGAAGGCATCGCAGAAGATATCCGCGCCACCTTTCCAGTGGCAAGACAGGAAGAAGGCATCGTACCAGTCACCGCAGCGCTCAATGGCAGCTAGTAGTCAGCAGGCAGTTGCACCGCAGTCCCCCGACGTCAGGCTCAGTGACAAGAAGATGTGCCCTCACTGTGGAAGAGCATATGGTGGTAACGAGTGCTGGAAGCTAGCGGAGAAGTGTCTTAAGTGTGGCAGTAGTGAGCATCAGATCAAAGATTGTCCCAGGCTGCAGCAGGGTATTCAGCGTGGAGCGCCAGCCCCAGCAGCGGCAGTAGTAGCAGCACCAGCGATAGGGAGACCAAGAAGGCCTCGAGCCTAAGCTCAAGTGTTTGCTTTAGCGCGAGAGGACACAGAGTAGGCGGAAAACGTCACGGAAGGTACGGTTCTATTCATGGGTGTGTACCCTCAGGTTTTGTTTGATACGGGTGCCACTCACTCATTCATTTCCGAGCAGTTTGCGAAGCAGTTAGCTATAGAGTCAGGAGTAGAGGCTGAGGAGTTAGAGGTTCCTTTGTCTGTGCACACACTAGTAGGAACGGTATCGACTAGGAAGTGTATTCCATCTTTACCAGTGTGCATTGATGTAAGACTCGGCCCCCTTGGGCCCTTGGCCCCGTCCTCAGGGTCGCACCAGGCACCCTGGCCATGACGTGGTCGCGCCAGAGCGGTCTGCCGCGACAGTGTCGGGTCGCACCACACCCGGTCGCGGCGTTCTTGTCGCGACGGGGGTTGCCATCGTGTCCTTGTTGCAGAGTCTGACAAGGTCGCGATTGCTTTTCTGACAGACGTGACCGGTGTCCTTTCTGTCAGAACGGCTTTGTCAGGTGTCAGATGCGTATAGCGTTGAGCGGCCTGTCTGGGCGTCGCAACTGCTTTTCCGGTCTCCGAGGTTTGACCGCCTTTTTGGGGTCGCGCCGAGGGCGACCGTCGTGACATGGCTGCGACGCCCACGCTTGTTGTCACGCCGGGTCGGCCCGTCGTGTCTTGGGGGCTGCTGTAACGCCCCTCTTAGACCCAATACAGTTACACCAACTCACATTGGATCTAGTAGAGGTATTACAGTGGAACGAATCCAACAATTTCAATACAGGTTGAAATATACACAAATAACTATTCAATTCCAATGATAATTAACAGAACATGGAATTAAACACTTGCAATCAGCATTTATTCAAAAGAAAATCTAATGCATAAAAGATAACAATAGTCCAAGGTTTATTACATTCCAATGATCAGTTGCATAAAGGAAATTACATAAGATCCTCACATACAAGTGCCACTCTAAAACTCTCTAAGACAAGCTAAGTCTCCACGTCCTCACGCTCTGAGTCAGTTTGCACTAACTCCACCGTATCCTCTGGCTCTCCTGAAATGTTAGGCAAGTATGAGTCCACAAGACCCAGCAAATCACATGGAAGACAGTTCAAGATATTAACATTATATTAATTTTAAAACATGGTAGTACATTAGCATTCCATTCATTGATATCATATACTTTTCTTACTATAGTTCTAAGTCCATTGGCAATCATTCATTTCATGGTGATTTTAACAATTAAGGAAATAAAAATGTTTCACATGTAGCATGGAATTATTTATTCATGAAATCTATTCGATGTTATGTGACCTACAACAATTCTCATGTATCAATTTCTCATTTATGCATGCACTATTCTTTTACACAACAATTTTCATGTAATAATACTAAAACATTGACATGTAACATGAAATCCTTTGAACAAGTTCCCATGTAGGAATGTAAGCATATAACATGTAGTATGTAGCATGTAGAACAGGTAGACATGTAACTTGTAGCATATAACATGTAGCATGTAGATATGTAACTTGTAGCATGTAGTCATTTTCATATAGTTGCCAAGACATAGCCCACACTAAATTAGAGATCAGTAGTCATTAACATTCACTTATCACCTAGGCAATGCGGTGATGAAGTCATAGTATTTGCGCAAAACCGGGGAAAGTCCTTCCCACCTTGACCAGTAGAACAAGTCTACCTCCAGGATTTCAATCCGTTGCCCACGGATTCATTTCTTTACATGTAGGTGAACCATTACCATAGGGGCATCTACGGTGTAGCTCCTTGTAGGAATCTCTAAGATAGCAATGTCTTATTGGCATCATTGTTATAATGCATACACTAACGTATATAATAGATAGTGACATTCATTTCATACTATTTAACATGTGTCAATGCAATATTTCAAAGTACAAACACTTTCAGTTCTGAAATCCTATTTACTGTACAACAGATTTCTATCATGATACTAATATTCATTCTTGCATTTTCATGCATTTTTATTCAATTCTATGTGTAATATATTGTTCAGAAATTCATAACAGAACGTACACATGTCTGAAATTCTGAAATTTTAACAGAAATTCGAAATCAGTAATTTCAATACACATGCCAAATTTCATAATTTTCTGATTTCTGCAACTATTTTTCATGAAATTAACTCTATTAAATCAACTAACTAACATGGTTTAATATTGAAAAAAGCTCACAATTTCACATGGAACAGGGATTACTGACATATCATATCTATTGCAGTAATCTAAACATCAATCAACATGCTTTCTTTTACATCATTGTACTTATCTTATACAATTAAACCTTGATCATTGTCATGTAATTATGCATGTTCTCAATCATATATATATATATATATATAATAAATATATAGAACCTGCACATTATAGCAATAGACAGTCCATAACAACAACATACTCTAATATTACATGGCTGAAACGCATACATTCATAAATTATACATTTAAAACCAATTCACACAGATTTTTGGATATATGATTCTGTTAAACTGACGTCAATTAGTATGACGTTACTATAGTCGACGTCCACATACGTGTCGTTAAGTAATTATAGGCGGCGGCACATAGCGCCGTTAACACAAACGACGGCGGCACATAGCGCCGTTTACATATAGTAAGGACAGAAAAAATATATATTTCGGATGAACTAAACGGCAGTCGATATTGCCGTTTACATATATAGGCGGCAATACCCTGGACGTCTAGTTCTAAGACACAGAAAAACAGAAACCTGCATGCAATAACGACGTTTCTAACCCTTCCGTAGGTTGTTTACATGCTTTAAAAATACAGAAAAATGTTAAATACGTAGTATATCATATCCTAAACTAATCCCCCATGCAACTTGCCTTAATCCCTCCTAATGGAGTGTCGAATCCGAGCTCGAAGAAGCCCGTCTCGCTAGGGAGACAGTTCTTTCCTCCGTCTTCAAGCAATCCGAAACCTCCTCCGATGAAGTTCCTCCGCCTGGATGAGCTTTTGGGCACAAAGTCCTATGTATCTCCTCGGTGTAGATGCCTTCGAACCGCACGAACAAGCACCAGATCGCTCTGCAAATCCCTTCCTCGGCCCTCTTTCTCTCTCCAAAACAAAGCAAAAACCCCCTTTTCTTCCTGCGAGATCTGGTCTTATAAAGATCTCTCAAGCAAAGACCAAACCTAATCCTGACCCTCGGATCTAAACGCATCGGATCAGCTCATTAAAACCTTCCGAAACGGTCGATCTCCTTAATCCGAAACGGAAAGCTCAAAAACAGGCAAGTCAGTTTAACGTCAACATAGGTTGTCGTCTACCCCAAATATAAACGTCCATCGTTGATGTCGTTTATAGTCTTGCCCATAATTAAATAATTCAGAAAAATATTAAACGTTAATACCTATCGTCGTTAACATCCCAAAACGGCATGCGATGTTGCCGCTTACGAGCTTTACGTCAAATGATCTTGACGCCTAGTTCTACACAGAACATCATTCAATTTATGCAGAAATAAACACACAATGAACAGAATACATCAAGGAAATTCTAGGGTACTACATCCTCTCTCCTTAAAATAATCTTCGTCCTCGAAGATTGAGTTAAGTTACTCACCGAACAAGGACGGATAAAGCTTCTTCATTCTTTCTTCAAGCTCCCACGTTGCCTCTTCATGTGAGAAGTTCCTCCATAGAACTTCACAAATGGAATGGACTTTGATCTCAATTCTTGCACCTCCTGTCCAGAATCTCCACAGGTTGCTCAGCATAAGACAAATCTGGCTGCAACTGAATCGGTTCATAACTGATCACATGAGCCGGATCTCTAACATACCTCCTCAACATGGATACATGAAATATGGATGCACCGCTGCTAAAGATGGTGGCAAAGCTAACTGGTATGCCACATTCCCGATCTTCTTCAGAATTTCAAAGGGTCCAATGAATCTCGGGTTCAGCTTACCCCTCTTTCCGAATCTTACTACACCTCTGGTGGCGAAACCTTAAGGAAAACATGGTCTCCAACTCGAATGCCAAATCTTCCTTCTTGCATCTGCATAACTCTTTGACGGTCCTGAGCCGCTTTTATTCTCTGCACAATCATCTGAATCTTTGCTGAAGTCTCTTGCACTACTTCAGGTCCAACCAGATGTCGATCTCCTGACTCCTCCCAACACAATGGGGATCTACAGGGTCTTCCGTACAAAGCTTCAAAAGGTGCCATACCTATGCTCGAATGGAAACTGTATTATAAGCAAATTCCACAAGAGATAGATGGCGCTCCCAATCACTTTCCATTCTAAAACACAAGCTCGAAGCAAATCTTCCAACGTCTGAATAGTCCTCTCGGACTGTCCATCCGTTTGCGGATGAAATGCCGAACTCAACTTCAACTGACTGCCAAAAGCCTGCTGCAAACTCTGCCAAAACCTGGAAGTGAATCTCGGATCACGATCTGAGATAATCGACTTCGGAATCCCATGCAGCTTCAATATTATCAATATACAGCCTGGCCAAGCTCTCAACGGACTGCTTCTTCTTCATGGCAAGGAAATGAGCACTCTTCGAAAATCTATCAACGATCACCCAAATGGAATCATTTCCTCTAGCCGATCTAGGCAATCCGGATACAAAGTCCATGGTCACTTGCTCCCACTTCACTGAGGGATATCTAACCTCTGCATCAAGCCTGAAGGTCGCTAACGCTCTGCCTTCACTTGCTGACAAATCAGACACTTCGCCACAACATCAGCCACATCTCGCTTCATGCCAGTCCACCAGAAAGAACGCTTCAGATCCTTATACATCTTCCCACTGCCTGGATGAATAGAGAACTGAGATCTATGAGCCTCCTCCAAAATTTCCTTTCTCAGATCAACATTATTAGGGACACAAACCCTAAGATTCAAGCGAATTACATCATCTTCATCTCTGGTAACTCCGCTCTTTCCAACCAACTCCTGCAACAACGGATCATCTTTCTGCAACGCAATGACCCGATCAAGAATAGAGATCTCAAAGACAACTGTGCCATGAACAAGTTACACAATTTAGGTCTAGAACAGCCAAAGAACTTGAAACATCCTCAAGCATCTTCCAGTCTTGCCTCATCATTGTCTTTCCTGCTCAACGCATCTGCCACTACATTGGCCTTCCCTGGATGGTAAGACAGATCAAAATCATAGTTTTCATGAATTCTATCCACCTCCGCTGCCTCATATTCAACTCCTTCTGCGAGAACAAGTATTTGAGACTCTTGTGGTCCGAGAAGAGCTCAAATCTAACTCCATAAGATAGTGCCTCCAAATTTTCAAAGCATAGACCACAGCTGCTAACTCCAAGTCATGGGTCGGGTAGTTGCGCTCATGCTCCTTAAGTTGCCTAGAAGCATACGCCACAACTCGATCACCCTGCATCAGAACACAACCAAGCCCAATCTTTGAAGCATCTGTGTAGATAGAGAAAGAATCTACATCATTGGGCAAAACAAGCACTGGCGCTGAGGTCAGACGAACCTTAATTCCTGGAACGCCCTTTCACAAGCCTCTGACCACTCAAACTTGACTCCTTTCCTTGTCAACTTCGTCAAAGTCGCCGCAATAGAAGAAAATCCTTCGATGAATCTCCTATAGTAGCCAGCCAAACCGAGAAAACTCCTGATGTCAGCTGAAGATCTCGGTGTTTCCCAATCAAGAACAGCTTCTACCTTAGCTGGATCTACAGACACGCCTTCTCCCGATATAACATGACCCAAAAATGGACTTCTTTCATCCAGAAGTTGCACTTGCTGAATTTAGCATACAGCTTATGCTCCCTCAGGACACTCAACACAATCTTCAGATGCTCACTATGAGTCTCTTCATCGGGCGAATAAATCAACACATCATCAATGAAGACTACCACAAAAGAATCCAGATACTGCCGAAAAACTCTATTCATCAAATCCATGAAAACTGCTGGAGCATTTGTCAAGCCAAAGGGTAAGACAAGGAATTCATAATGGCCATATCTCGTCCTAAAAGCCATCTTAGCAGAATCTTCCGGCTTAATTCGGAGTTGATGATAGCCAGAACGAAGATCAATCTTAGAGAATACAGAGGACTCGCAACTGATCAAACAAGTCATCAATACGAGGTAAAGGGTACTTGTTCTTAACAGTTACCTGGTTGAGCTTACGGTAATCTATGCACAACCTCATCGATCCATCCTTCTTTTTCACAAAAAGAACAGGCGCTCCCCATGGTGAAACGCTCGGCCGGATGAAGCCTTTATCAAGTAATTCCTGCAGCTGCTTCTTCAATTCTGCCAATTCCGTTGGCGCCATGCGATAAGGTGCAATGAAATAGGTGTTGTGCCGGGTACGAGCTCAATGCCAAACTCTAACTCCCTTGCAGGTGGCAAACCAACAAATCTTCAGGAAGACATCGCTGAAATCTCTGACCACCTCAATATTCTCGACAGATAGAACCTTCTTCGAATCCTTGGTCACAACCACACTAGCCAGAAAACCAGGGCAACCCTTGCTTGACATCCGAGTCACCTTCAAAGCTGAAATCACAAACTTACCCGACATGACCTTGGGCAAAGGGTGGACAAACTCCTCCTTTCAGGAATCTGGAAAACTATAAGCTTCCGCCGACAATCCATCAAGCATAATGCTCCTCAAGCCAATCAAAGCCCAAGATAGCATCATAATCCTTCATCTTCAGCAAATAGAAATTACCAGACAAAACTTGCTCCTCAATGCACACAGAAAGCGACAAAAAACACTGCTCGGTCAAGATAGTTCCTGCTGGAGTATGAACAGACAAGGGAACCTCCAACTTTTCGGAACTAGACCATTCTCCTTTATCAAGACTTTGGCAAATCCTTTGGAAATAAAACTATGCGTGGCACCGGTATCAAACAAGACTCTAGCATGCATTCCATAATTAAAATGTACCTTCAGTGACGTGCTCTGCCAACTCTGCCTCGTCTCTAGCCAAGGCGAACACTCGAGCCGGAGCCCTCGGTCTCCCTGCTGCTCTCGGTGTCGGTCTCACTGCTGCTGGTGCTGCTTCCGCTGCAGTCTGCTGCGCCATCTTTGGACAGTCTCTGATCTTGTGGTTCTTGTCACCACATCTCAAGCATCTCCCGGAAGTCACCCAACACACCTCGCCTCCATGACGCTTCCCGCACTGGGTACATACTGGCTTTTCTGTAATCATACCTCCGCCTGGAGTCGGTGCCGCTGCTCTCGCTGGAACCACCGCTCTCTGCTGAAAAATTGGGGTCTTCTTCTTCTTATCCTGCCGCTGGAAAGCTAATGCTGGCCTCTTCAGAGAAGCTCTCTTCTCTTCAGGTAAACCTCCATCACTGCCTCTTGCATACAAGCTGCTGACAAAGCTTCCTCCATGGAACGATGTCCTAATGCCACTAGTCTCGTCCTCAGGGACGGCTTCAACCCCATGATAAATTTCTTTACCTTCCTCCACATCTGCCACAATGTGAGGCGCATACTTGGACAGCTCCGCAAATCTTGCCTCATACTCAAGTACACTCATTGACCCCTGGGTCAACGTCAAAAACTCCTGCTCCATGCGGTCCTGCACGTGCTGTGGAATGTACTTCGCCTTGAATAAGCGGACGAATTCAGTCCATGCAACCTCCATAGCACCATCTTCAAACTGTGTGCGAAGTACAGAAGACCACCATACGTCGGCACGCTCCTGAAAAGAAGGTAAGTACAACTAAGATATATTCCAACCAATACCCATAAACTCCTTAAAATCTATTTTACCTGCAGCATATAAGTAGCTAAGGACACTCTCTCCTCTTCCGCACAACGAAGGGGACGAAAGATCTTCTCCATCTCTCTAAGCCAACTCTCCGCAAGAATGGGATCACTCTCTCCTTAAAGAAAGGCGGGGTCATCCTCCTGAATCTTTCCATCATAGGCACTCCTCCAAAGACTGCATCCTGAGCTGGTGCTCGTGCCTACAATCCAAAAATCCCTTAGATAACAACTCTTCAGTTACCACCTTGAATAATTCTTGCAGCTACCGACCTGAACCTGCACCTGCGCCTGCAATGCCGCTGTAGTCTTAGCCTGAGTCTGCATCGCATGCACCAATCCTTGCATCAATGCTCCGTAGTCTACAGGTGGTGGTGGGGGTGGCAAAGGTACACCACCTGGTCTTGAGCCTGCTGTGCTGGAGTCTGCTGATCACCTGCTGACTCCACCTCGAGCCGGGTCAGCTCCTCTACGTCCACGAGTCGCCATAGACTGCAAAATAAGCATCCTATTTAATAACCTATCATTCTACACAACTTGGACTAATTCTTTATGCAAACTTGAAATATGAATACAATACTGATATTCTATTTATGTACATGTTCAACCTGGATCGCTCTGATACAAATCTCTGTAACGCCCCTCTAAGACCCAATACAGTTACACCAACTCACATTAGATCTAGTAGAGGTATTACAGTGGAACGAATCAAACAATTTCAATACAGGTTGAAATATACACAAATAACTATTCAATTCCAATGATAATTAACAGAACATGGAATTAACACTTGCAATCAGCATTTATTCAAAAGCAAATCTAATGCATAAAAGATAACAATAGTCCAAGGTTTATTACATTCCAATGATCAGTTGCATAAAGGAAATTACATAAGATCCTCACATACAAGTGCCACTCTAAAACTCTCTAAGACAAGCTAAGCTCCACGTCCTCACGCTCTGAGTCAGTTTGCACTAACTCCACCGTATCCTTGGCTCTCCTGAAATGTTAGGCAAGTATGAGTCCACAAGACCCAGCAAATCACATGGAAGACAGTTCAAGATATTAACATTATATTAATTTTAAAACATGGTAGTACTATAGCATTCCATTCATGATATCATATACTTTTCTTACTAAAGTTCTAAGTCCATTGGCAATCATTCATTTCATGGTGATTTTAACAATTAAGGAAATAAAAAGTTTCACATGTAGCATGGATTATTTATTCATGAAACTATTCGATGTTATGTGACCTACAACAATTCTCATGTATCAATTTCTCATTTATGCATGCACTATTCTTTTACACAACAATTTTCATGTAATAATACTAAAACATTGACATGTAACATGAAATCCTTTGAACAAGTTCCATGTAGGAATGTAAGCATATAACATGTAGTATGTAGCATGTAGAACAGGTAGACATGTAACTTGTAGCATATAACATGTAGCATGTAGATATGTACTTGTAGCATGTAGTCATTTTCATATAGTTGCCAAGACATAGCCCACACTAAATTAGAGATCAGTAGTCATTTAACATTCACTTATCACCTAGGCAATGCGGTGATGAAGTCATAGTATTTGCGCAAAACCGGGGAAAGTCCTTCCCACCTTGACCAGTAGAACAAGTCTACCTCCAGGATTTCAATCCGTTGCCCACGGATTCATTCTTTACATGTAGGTGAACCTTACCATAGGGGCATCTACGGTGTAGCTCCTTGTAGGAATCTCTAAGATAGCAATGTCTTATTGGCATCATTGTTATAATGCATACACTAACGTATATAATAGATAGTGACATTTCATTTCATACTATTTAACATGTGTCAATGCAATATTTCAAAGTACAACACTTTCAGTTCTGAAATCTATTTACTGTACAATAGATTTCTATCATGATACTAATATTCATTCTTGCATTTTCATGCATTTTTATTCAATTCTATGTGTAATATATTGTTAGAAATTCATAACAGAACGTACACATGTCTGAAAATTCTGAAATTTTAACAGAAATTCGAAATCAGTAATTCAATACACATGCCAAATTTCATAATTTTCAGATTTCTGCAACTATTTTCATGAAATTAACTCTATTAAATCAACTAACTAACATGGTTTAATATTGAGAAAAGCTCACAATTTTCACATGGAACAGGGATTACTGACATATCATATCTATTGCAGTAATCTAAACATCAATCAACATGCTTTCTTTTACATCATTGTACTTATCTTATACAATTTAAACCTTGATCATTGTCATGTAATTATGCATGTTCATCAATTCATATATATATATATAAATATAGAACCTGCACATTATAGCAATAGACAGTCCATAACAATAACATACTCTAATATTACATGGCTGAAACGCATACATTATAAATTATACATTTAAAACCAATTCACTCAGATTTTGGAAATATATGATTCTGTTAAACTTGACGTCAATTAGTATGACGTTTACTATAGTCGACGTCCACATACGTTGTCGTTAAGTAATTATAGGCGGTGGCACATAGCGCCGTTAACACAAACCGACGGCGGCACATAGCTCAGTTTACATATAGTAAGGACAGAAAAAAGATTATATTTCGGATGAACTAAACAGCAGTCGATGTTGCCGTTTACATATTATAGGCGGCAATACCCTGGACGTCTAGTTCTAAGACACAGAAAACACAGAAACCTGCATGCAATAACGACGTTTCTAACCCTTCCCGTAGGTTGTTTACATGCTTTAAAAATACAGAAAAATGTTAAATACGTAGTATCATATCCTAAACTAAATCCCCCATCAACTTGCCTTAATCCCTCCTAATGGAGTGTCGAATCCGAGCTCGAAGAAGCCCGTCTCGCCAAGGAGACAGTTCTTTCCTCGTCTTCAAGCAATCCGAAACCTCCTCCGATGAAGTTCCTCTGCCTGGATGAGCTTTGGGCATGAAGTCCTATGTATCTCCTCGGTGTAGATGCCTTCGAACCGCACGAACAAGCACCAGATCGCTCTGCAAATCCCTTCCTCGGCCCTCTTTCTCTCCTCCAGAACCAAAGCAAAAACCTTTTCTTCCTGCGAGATCTGGTCTTATAAAGACCTCTCAAGCAAAGACCAAACCTAATCCTGACCCTCGGATCTAAACGCATCGGATCAGCTCATTAAAACCTTCCCGAAACGGCCGATCTCCTTAATCCGGAATGGAAAGCTCAAAAACAGGCAAGTCAGTTTAACGTCAACATAGGTTGTCGTCTACCCCAAATATAAACGTCCATCGTTGATGTCGTTTATAGTCTTGCCCATAATTAAATAATTCAGAAAAATATTAAACGTCAATACCTATCGTCGTTAACATCCCATAAACGGCATGCGATGTTGCCGCTTACGAGCTTTAACGTCAATGATCTTGACGCCTAGTTCTACACAGAACAACATTCAATTTATGCAGAAATAAAAACACAATGAACAGAATACATTCAAGGAAATTCTAGGGTACTACAGCTGCCGGGCTAAAACCCAAGACCGCGCCCCATTCCCCCTCTCGCCCTCTCAGCTCTCTTTTCCCCCTCTCGCCCTCTCAGCTCTCTTTTCCCCCTCTCCTTCCCCTCTCGAGTTTCTCGTGCGGTTTCTTGGCGGATCGTGGTGCTTGAGCGTCTGTGCTGAGGTGGTGTCGTCCCGCTCGTGCAGGGGACGTGTTCGTGCCGTTTGGAGCAAGGAGGAGGCATCCTTTCCTACGGGAAGGCCATAACGGGTTTGTTCTTCATGTGGAGATAGGGACCCTTGATCCTCTCGCCCTAAGCATGCTCCCTTCCCCCTCTACATCGTGTTTCTTCTGTGGTTTGGGGCTTGGGTGTGTGAGAACTCCATGCTCGAGGTTGAGTGAGGTTTTCCTTCGAGTGTAGATCCATGTTCGTGGGGTTTTTAAGGGTTGTTTGGATGCTTTAATGGCCTTCTTGCATGTTAAGCATGCTCCCCTCCCCCTGTGGAATGCTTGTTTGGTATTTTTGGGGTTGTCTCTGGAAGAAGTGATCTGGAACCTCCCTCTATTGAAGACACGACCCTTCTGGAGGTCGCGATCTTATCGCGACGGACTTGCCGGTCGTGATAGGATTGCGACGCTCCTGGGTGTCGTGACCTGGTCGCGACGGCTACAGCCGCCGCCATGCTCCCCTCCCCTGTGGAATGCTTGTTTGGTATTTTTGGGGTTGTCTCGGAAGAAGTGATCTGGAACCTCCCTCTATTGAAGACACGACCCTTCTGGAGGTCGCGATCTTATCGCGACGGACTTGCCGGTCGTGATAGGATTGCGACGCTCCTGGGTGTCGTGACCTGGTCGCGACGGCTACAGCCGCCGCGACAGCATCGCAACTAGGTCGCGGTGGCCCGATGCATCGCGACCTCAGCTGTGAGACAGATTTCTGATTCTTGCCGTTTCCGCTTCTTTTTACTGTACCCGTGGCACCTATGCTAGTTCCCTAGTGCGGTCTACACTAGTCTTTCGCCCAGTGCTCGGCACTTGAGGGCTTGTCCCATGTGAGAGGTTGTTACCGTTACCTGGGACCCCCATCCTCGGGAGCCTGTTGAGTGAGTACTCCGGGCTACGAGTGTGCTCGAGTTGGCAGCCACCAGGCGGACTCTGGAGGTTAGGGGGAAAATGGTGGTTAGGACAGTGGCGTGTGAGTCACTTGCAGAGCTCTCGTGGGTGGTCTGGGACGCCGAGGACAGTTAGGAGTTCTACCCGGCGCAGGCCAGCCAGTCCTTCTTCTCACTGCCTCGCTCCTTACGGCCCCAAAACTGTTTGGAGAGGTCAGGCGTGGGACCATAGTCCGGCCAGACTACGGCAGTTACTGTTATGCTACTTGCGTCCTACCTCGCTCTGACGAGACGTGAGGGTCAGAACCCGAGTCGAGGATAAGTCGTCGGTGGATGCACCTGACCTTGACTAGTGGTAGTGCTTTCTCTAGCTAGTGTTCTTTATCCAGGCGGAGTTCCCTCCGTCTGTGTTTGCTAGCCATGTGGCGGTCACGACGAGCAGTCGTACGGAGTTTCCGACCGTATGTACTTTACGTACCGTGCTAGTTGTAGTTTCACTTCCGCACTTCCGTTTGTAGGTAGAAGATATAAACTGTTGTCATTGATTTGATATTTATATTCTCCTGCATGTTTAGAGCCAGTAGGAGATTGGTAGTCCCTACTGAGCTTCTGTTGTGAAGCTCATCCCTCCTTTTCCCAGGTAAGACTTCTCAGCAGCGGCAGGGCGCGCGCCGGGCAGAGGAGACGGGGCGGTAGTCGGAGTCCCCGTAGTTAGCAGTGGTTCCCCTTTTTCAGTGTACGTCACCCTCGGGGTATGCCCCTAAGGGACTTGTTCTTCCCCCTCCTTTTACTTGTACTAGCATGCGTACGTTGGGACTGTACTTAGAGTGGTACGTGGTGGTCTCACTCTCTTTTCTGTTTCCGCACGTAAACTTCTAGATTAGCAGTTGACGTTTACTTTCGTTACATATCCTATTAGACATAGATTATAGCCCTTCCAGGTCCTTGGATATGTGGGTGGCGACCCCGAAAATCGGGTCTTCGGCGTGGGCCGAGGGTCAGGTTCTCGGGTCGTTACAGTTGGTATCAGAGCTAGAGTCTGACAGGACTTGTAATGGATTTAGACTGCAACAGGAAATCCCAACAGTAGTACAAGTACACTGCTAGCCGCCCGAGAAGTGACAAAGAATTGCAACATCTTTTGCAAGGGCATCTAATCACTTTGTTTGAACCAGCATGTGCAATAGCCACTTTTAAGAATTCAGTCACCCCATCTAGATATTCTGCGCCATTATGTGGTTTTTCTATCCAACTTCTATCCATCATGTCACTGAAGTAAGAGTATACATTAAGTGATTTTTTAGAATTCAGTGGTACATGGTAAAATTTAAGATAGATGGAGAGAGAGGGAGAGAGTGGGAGAGGGAGAAAGAGAGACATATAGCAGAAATATACATATAGTAATAGGTGATTTTGATTAAAATGGGTAGATTGGCTAATAATGTATAATATTTTGGGCTTCTCATGAGACTGCAAACTTTTTTTTTCTATTAAGAACAGTAATAGAGTACAAGAAGAATGAGACAAACATGCAACCATGATGATACTAATTGAATGAGACAAACATGCATGCACAAAGATTTTACTTGGAAGCTCAACATGAGATTATAGTCCACTTCGAAAATGAATCTGAAATTTGCAACGTGGGTTGAATGGGGACTGTCAATAATGCTTGGAAATGGTCAAAAAACACTTTTTTGGATGGATAAATGTGAATGTGAATCCCCCATGAAGATTAGATTCAACAGCATCTTTAGTCTAGCAGTGCATAAATAAGCAAAAGTTGTGTTACATCATTCAGGGGTCAAAATTGCATTTCCTAGATTGTTATTTCTTTTATTTGCAGAGATAACATGATTCTTTTTATTTGCATTGCCTAGATGTGTTACATGATTCTAAAGGCAGAACTACAGAGAAAAAACCTGGCAGGTAGTGATCGCAAGAGATATGAAGACACGAAATTTACATATTATATTTAGTCAAGCATCACATACACATAGGATCCCACGAAATAAAGTAGAAATGGCATCAAACTAGAATTTCAAGTAAAATTATAGAATCCATAGAACAGGCTAGGTAATCTGGTGCACATGAGACTTGTATCCAATGGCACAGGCAGGCATCACATGTAAGTTAGATGCATAGAAAGAGATGCTGACAAACCTGTTTAGCAAAACCTTCAGGAGGAGTAGGAACTCACAAAATGAACATGGAGGTAAAGAAGCTTTAAAAAAATGTAGTCTCAGCACAACTACTTTGCCTAACTGTTCATCCACTGACATTTAGATGACAGTAGAAAAAAAGAACAAGCCATTATGTGAATAAATTCAGAAGAAGGCAGTTAAAAGAAAGATTGGAAAGCATAGTCGAGCATTGCCTAAAAAGAAGAGTTGCAACAAGGTAGAAAACTAATTAGAAACTTTCATTAGCCAGTCACGTACGTATATATATCTGGACACTACATTCAAAGCGGCAAGAAGAAATTAACACCAGGTGTGTCTTGCATTGAATGAGATGACGGCAAAGTTAATAAAACACAGGAGCAATATGTCACAGAGATAGCTAGCTAGATGAGAGCGAGCTGCAACCCTGCAATTAGCGACAGATTACTGCAGAAGGAATACTAAACAACGTCAATGGTGGGCTCAACTCCACCGAGATTTGGGGGTTTGAGGGGCACAAAGAGAGCAAGGAGTACCTGTGCGTGGCTGCTCCTTGGCGATGGCAAATCGCCCCCCTCCGGCGATGGAGACGAAGGCTGCACGATCCACAGGGGCTCAACTCCACCGAGATTTGGGGGTTTGAGGGGCGACAGAGAGATCAAGGAGTACCTGTGCGTGGCTGCTCCTTGGCGATGGCAAATCGCCCCCCTCCGACGATGGAGACGAAGGCTGCGCGATCCAAAGGGGCCGGCTCAACTCCACCGAGATTTGGGGGTTTAAGGGGCGATGGAGAGAGTAAGGAGCACCTGTGCGTGGCTGCTCCCTTGGCGATGGCGAACGCCCCTTCCTCCAGCGATGGAGATGAAGGCTGCGCGATCTGCAGCTAGGGCTCGACTCCACCAAGATTTGGGGGTTTGAGGGGGGGGAGGATTTTATGTATCTTTAAAAGGCAAACAATAAAAGTGCCTTCTCTATTATAACCTTGTTAAGGCAGAAGTTGTATTTTAGCCTTTAGTATTTCACGAATAAAGTTTTTATAAGGCAAATATAAATATCTGCCTTCTAATTTGCTAGTAATAAGGCAGTTTCATTTCTGCCTTTTATTTTTTGCCTTATATGTCTCTTTTTCTAATAGTGCATCCACAAACTGATGGCCAATTAGAAAGAACTATCATAACACTAGAAGGCATGCTGAGAGTGTGTAGTTTAGATTGGCATGGTAGCTGGGATGATTATCTACCCCGAATTGAATTTGCATATAACAATAGCTACTATGCAAGTATTGGGATGACACCTTATGAAGCATTATATGGTAGACCCTATATATCACTCCTCTGCTGGGCAGAAGTGGGAGAGAAGAATCTCATTGGGCCAAAATTAATTCAAAACTGCTTAGATAAAATTGAACTAATCAGGAAGAGATTGCTAGCTCAAGACAGATAGAAAAATTATGCTAATAAGAGAAGAAGGCCACTGAAGTTTAATGTAGGTGATCATGTATTTCTAAACGTCTCTCCAACCAAAGGTATCATGAGATTTAGTAAGAAAGGAAAGCTCAGTCCAAGATATGTAGGACCTTTTGAAATATTGCAAAGAATAGGAGAAGCAGCATACCAGTTAACTCTACCGCCCTCTTGGTCACACATTCATAATGTGTTTCACATATCCATGCTGAGAAAATACAAAATGGATCCTTCACATATAATCAGTCATGAAGATGTGGAGGTACAGTCAAATTTAACCATAGAAGAGAAACCAGTGAAAATTTTGTACAGGAAGGAATGAGTTTCTCAGAAACAAAGTAGTTTCTATGGTAAAGATCTTATGGAGAAATGCACTCATAGAAGAAGAAACATGGGAGTTGAAGCAAGAAATGAAAGAGAAGTGGGAGAAGTGGGGTAGGCCACCCACAGGGTCTGCTCCCGGCTGAAGCCCGCTCCGAAGTGGCGTGATTGCTCGCCATCTCTTCTCCTGCTTTGGTTGGGGGGGGGGGGGGGGGGGAGGCACCCCTTTTGAGGTCCTCCTCCCCCTCCCCCTCCTCCCTAGGGTGCCGTCTCCAAATTTGCTGTTGGTTTCCATATGTGTTGTGCTGGCTTTTTGTCTGGAGTGTTGTTGTCAGGGCTGCCCCTTTATGGTAAGTAGTTTTTCTGGATTCTATTTTGTTGTCTTCTTCCTTGAAGAAGGAATTGTCCCTCCGATCTCCTTCGGAGGAAGCTCTTGTTTCGGAGATCTAAGCCTTAGTTTGAACTTATCTGTTCTTATCTACCTAGTACTAGTTTAACCTAGGTTTTGTTTTGGTCTAGCCTTCCATAGTATCAGTTGATCGCAATTTTAAACCTCACCTTGCCAGTTTATCACTGTCCTATCCATTGCTCTTCATTTCCCTTGTGGATTTCCTAAGGATGGAATCTACTGGATCTCGCGTAGCTGAAGCCCCATCAACTCCTCCAGTTTTTGGAGGGTTTCATCCGAGATCTATGGTTAAGGTTTTCTGTCAAAAGATTTGTAGTCTTCTTAGACTTCTAGTGGGTGTTGGTGTTGGAGGTAAGTGAACATGCTCCAATAGCCTCTGCTCTTCCTCCCTCAAGTTGGCACAGGTTACACTTTGCTTTGAATCTTCTCACTGGTGTACTGCTCTGTGGTTATTGTATTGTGGGGTTTGGGTTTTGGACTGCTATGTCAAGGGTTTGCTAATTGGGCTTTTACTGATGTTGTACCCCTTTACTTGTTGAATGGAAATGGAAGGCCTTAACTTGTCAAAAAAATAAAAGAAATGAAAGAGAAGTATCCACAACTATTTGGTAAGTAAATTTTGTCAATTTCAAGGATGAAATTTATTTTAACAGAGTGAGGAATGTAATATCCCCAAATTTTAAACATCATGATTTACTTAGTAATTTCTATTTATGCATACTAATTAGTTTTAAATTGAGATATTGAGATCTAAGGGTGTATTTAGGACACACTATCATACACCGGTACCACTTTTGGTCGTGCACATCCCGACAGGGCGACACCAGATTTTGATAACATAATTAAATTCTGAGACCACCTGTGGACGTTTCGTTCTGCTCTCGAATGGACTCAGAAGGTTCCCCGAATATTGAGGGCTCCCTCGATGGCGACATTGGCAGTGTGTGATGCTGGTTGACCTTCGTTCTTGCTCGTTGACTCCTGTTTGACCAAGTTGACCAAAGGGAGAACAAAGAAACCAGCAAATAAAGTGAACAAGAGGTGATCGCCAGGGCCTTACCTGTGCCCAAGGAAGTGTTCTGATCGCGCCGGTGATGTAGCCTCGCGTAGCGGTTGATGGCGGGACTTCGACTTTCCCCTCTTCGGCCGGCCAAAGAGAAGAAGCTCTGCAGTCTTTCTGAAGATGTTCCTACAACAAAGAGAGTTCTATTAGACCTTAGGGAAGTGTAGTAAACGTCCAGAAGTAAAGAGAAACGACCCAAAAGGTGAGCTTCGTACCAGTTGCTGGCTTGAGAAGAGGTGTGGCCAAGTGCTATGACCACCCTTCTTCCGTCCATTTCTGGTTTGGAAAACCCCTTTTAGGTGTGTAGGGATGTGAACTACGTGCCTAGAGTGTGTGTGTGTGAAGTGAGTAGCATGTAAAGCTAAGAGAGAAAGAAGGGAATGAGAAAGAGAAGAGGGAGATGATCCTCATTTACAGGCGTGGGTGGCTGCTTTGTGCGCTCCTCCAGCTCGTGGTGAAGCCTCCTGGACGCTCCAAGGGTTGAGAGGAAGAGAGGAATCAAGATTGGAAGCTCTCAAGGGCTTGAAGTAGGTTTTCTCTCTCTTCTCTCAAGGCATCAAGCTCTAGCTCGTCCAGCATCTCCCCCTCACATAGAAGGCTGAGGACCTTCATATATAGGTAGTGGGGGCAGAGCTAGGGAGCATAGGATGCTCAAGTGTGAAGAAACACACTTGAACATGTGGCAATCCATGTAAAAAGGCTAGGCCAATGGGAGGGGGTCAAGTAGGACTTTTACTGGGTCAAGGGGGTGCCAAGGTGGCCCATTTGCCCATTGGGAATGGCCCCATGTGTTGCATGGGCGAGGGAAGGGCACAAGTGGGCGATATTCTCGAGCCGTTGTGCAGACCAAGTAAACCCAGGTTGACGTCAAGTGATGCTGCCGCCAACCCCATGCAGACGTCAACAGATGTGGACGTCAACCGGAGTTGACGTCAAGGGAGTGTGTCGTCAACCAGGAGTCAGCGACAATCGATGTTGATGTTAACATGGGATCTAAGGCAAGTCAACAAGCAGTCAAACAAGTCTTACTGGGCCATGAACCATGGATGGATGGGCCAAATCTCGCGTCTACAAATGCCACTTCGAGACTTATGATCTTGCAAGGGAGTGAGGCGGACTAAAAGGTTGTTGCCTCGGTAAACAAAGGATGCGGAGATTTGATGAGAGGACCATCTCCGAGGATAGTAATTCTAGCAAGCCATACGAATGAGTTAGGCTAGAAACAAGTGACGAATCATCTGAGAGACAAGTGTGGAAAAGAGGGAGGGTGATCTACCCATGTAACTACAACTGCAACCCAATGGTAGGGTTTTCGGCATTGCCAAGTAGGACTTTGACTAGTTTCTGGTGTTGTCTGAGTCAAAGGAGTCATAATATGATGGTTGACTCAGGAAAATCTCACAACCGAAGTCTGTCGGGACCCACTGACATAATCAGGACGTTTCTCCAATCATGGGGTTAGTAAGACAAAAGGGATTGATTGTACTCTCAAAAGATTATTAAAAGATTCTAACTGGAATCATTGTTTAGAAAGCCGAAAGTCTAGAATTAAGCTCATGACTAGCGAACAGTTCATGTCACGTCTCGATATTTAGCAGCGGAATAAAAACCAGAATGCATGAACAATACAAATAGGCGTATCACAGTTGAGTAGCACAGAGTCACAATAAACACAACACATTTGAGACTTGATGTTAGATCTCTGACCATTTAAGAAAATTAAGGTGTCATCCACAAAAAGCAAGTGAGAAACCGGCGTGCATCTCCTGGGGCCAGCAAAAGAAGACAAGACTAAAGTGGAGTAGAGATGCTTTAACCCCCTGCTAAGAGCCTCTTTCATGATAATAAAAAGCGCTAGAGCTAATGGGTCCCCTTGACGCAGACCTCTGGAAGACTTAAAGTACCCAACGGTACAACCATTAAAAAGAATAGAGAACCAACAATGGGTAACCAGCATGCCGATGTAAGAGATAAACTGGTTTGAAAAACCGAACTTACGAAGCACAACAAACATAAAATCCCATTCAACTCTATCATAAGCCTTCATCATATCAAGCTTGAAAATAACATTATGACCACGAATCTTTCTGCCAGGGTCCTGAATAAGCTGATTGGACAAAGAGATATTATCAACAATATTTCTACCTTTCACAAAGGCACCATGTTCCTCAGAAATAATCACTGGCAGAATATGGGTAAGACGAGCACAGATAATCTTGGAAATGATTTTGTAACAGAAGTTACAAAGGCTGATAGGCCTAAAGTCTACAAATGAGGATGGGTGGGGAACCTTGGGAATAATAGTGATGAGGGAAGAGTTGACACCAATGGAAGGGGAAACCCCATGAAAAAACCTCTCATAGCGGCAATGACATCACCAGAGACAATATCCCAACAAGCCTTAAAGAAACACCCCGTAAAACCATCTAGTCTTGGCACACCATCGCCATTCATAGCCCACACTGCCTGCTTAACCTCTTCATCAGTTGGAACATAAGATAAAACCTCATTCTGATCATCAATAATAAGCAAAGGGATAGATAGCAACATAGAATCATCGATAGTGTAATATTCAGAAGAGAGTAAATGCTAAAAGAAATTAACCGCCTCTTGAGAAAGGATATCCTGATCTTAACACCAACTCCCATCAACTTTGAGACAATGAATAAATTTCTTCTTCTGTTGCCTTGGACCACTGCGTGATAAAAAGATGTATTTTTATCTCCATCCTTGAGCCACTGAACTCTAGCTTTCTGAGCCCAGAAAAGCTCTTGACAGTGTAGAGCAACCTATCAAAGGGCAATGATGGTAATATTTCACGACATGATGCATGTGCACATGGAGGTCTATGTTGATGATGTCTTGGTTAAATCTAGAACTCGACATGGCCATGCTGAGGTCCTCCGGGCAGTTCTCCAACGGTCTAGAGAACATAAGCTTAAGATGAACCCTAAGAAGTGTGTTTTCGGAGTATCCTCAGGGAAGTTGCTTGGGTTCATAGTTAGGAAGAGGGGAATTGAGATTGGTCCAAACAAGGCCAAAGCAATAATCGACATGCCTCCTCCTAGGAATATCAAGGAAGTTAGAGGGCTGATCTACCACTTCAGTTCATTAGGAGATTCATTTCTCAGCATTCAATCCATTGTAAGCCCTTCTATAAGATGTTTAGAGGAGAGGCTAAGTTTTTTGGGAACGATAAGTGTCAAAAGGCCTTCGAAGAATTGAAGAGTTATCTTTTTAATCCCCCTATTCTTGCTCCTCCAGTCCCGGGTCGGCCTTTATTGCTCTACGTGTCAACCACTAAAGATTCTACTGGAGCAGTCTTGACCCAATATGACGAAGAGAAGAAGGAAAGAGCAGTGTATTACCTATCCAAGTTGTTCAATGAAGCTGAGAAAAGGTACACTGCCATGGAAAGATATGTGTGGCCGTCGTCTGGGTTGATCAGAAGTTGAAGCATTATTTTCTAGCCCATGAGGTGAAGCTTCTGGCGCGAATAGACCCAATTCGGTACTTGCTTGAGAAGCCCATTCTGACTGAGCATTTGATGAGGTGGCAAAATTTCTTAATCAATTTGACATCACCTATGTGAATCAGAAGTCAATCAAGGGGCATGACATTGTCAAGCATTTAGCCCACCATCCCTTACCTTTGTGTTCTCCCGTTGATGAAAGTTTCCCGGATGAAGAGTTAGGAGCCATTATTGATGGTGAACCTTCATGGATACTTTACTTTGACGAAGTCCTCAATTTTAGAGGAAGTGGAATAGGGGTAGTCCTCCTCTCACCGAAAGGGGTAGTGATTCCGCACGCCTACTAACTAACCTTTCCTGCCACGAACAATATGGCCGAGTATGAGGCACTCCTAGTTGGACTGAAAATGGCATTGTTTCTCGGAGTTAAGGAGTTGAGGATAATTGGAGATTCACCGTTAATACTCTGACAGTCCCTTAGCAAGTACCAAACCCGGGAACCCAAGTTGAAACCATACCAGGACTTGGTAGGAAGAGTAATCCGGCAGTTTAGGAAGCTCACTCTAGTTCACACTCCTAGGGCTCATAACATTCTAGTAGATTCACTCGCTTCCCTAGCTTCTTCTATCCCTATCCCACTAGGGAAATCTTCTGAAACCATCTCTGTACAAAGATTGAAAATCCCTTCTCATGCTGATCCGTGGTTCTCTCAACTCAAGTCTCCCTCTCTTCGAGTCCATGCACTTTCAAATGAGCCAAAAATCGATCTCGATGATGGCCATCCCTGTTACTTTGACATTGAAAACTTTCTCAAAGATGGATCCTTCCCGGATTATGCCACCTCTTCTGATAGACGGGCCATTCGCCGCGTCTTTGAACGTTACAAGATCATAGGTGGCATTCTTCACAAGAAATCCCTTAGTGGGGTCTATCTTTGTTGCCTTGATGAGATCGAGTCTCAAAGCATTGTTGAAGCCACTCACTCTAGTGGATGTGGTGGCCATGTCAATAGTAGAGCAATTGCCCAAAAGTTGCTAAGACACTATTACTGGCCTACCATGGAAGAAGATTGCATTCACTTTGTTTGTCACTATGCTAAATGCCAACTCCATGGTGACAAAATCCATGCTCCTTCCTCCCCTCTTCACCCCCTCATTGCTCCATGGCCTTTCGCCATGTGGGCATTCGATGTGGTCAGTCTGCTCGAGGACAGAACAGGAGAAATTCGTAAAAAGTCCTTCATTTTGACCGCCACGGAGTACTTCACGTAGTGGGCTGAAGCAGAAGCATACATAGAAGTCAAAGCTTCAACAGTCGTCAAGTTCATCAAGCACAACATTCTTGCAATATTTGGCGTGCCTTGGGATATCGTCACCGACAATGGACCACAATTCACTTCGCAGGAGCTTCACGACATGTGTGGTAAATATGGTATTAACTTGCATCATTCATCTCCATATTATCCACAAGGTAATGGACAAGCGGAAGCTACCAATAAAACTCTCATCAAAATCATAAAGAAAATTTGCAGATCTCACAATAACACTGATTGGCTAGACCGCTTAGTTGAGGCTCTCTGGGCCTACCACACCTCGGTCCGAACTCCTACAGGGCAAACCCCCTATGCTTTGACATACAGATTAGACACGGTACTCCCATATGAGATCTTCATTCCTTCACTCAGAGTTCAATTGGATTCCGAACTTGACCCTGGTCAACGTCGGGAGGCTTTATTAGCACAACTTGAACTCTTAGACGAAAGGCGAATGACAACGGTCGACCATGCACAGGTTTATCATCTAAGAATTCCACGTTTTTATGCCAAAATAGTTCTTGAGAGAAAATTTAATGTAGGTTAAATGGTCCTAAAATGCAAAGTCATTAAGGCGCCAGGTCCCAGGAGTAAATTGCAAGAAAATTGGGAAGGTCCATTCGTTGTCAAAGAAGCATACTCGGGGAACGCTTACAGGTTACTGGATGCCGAGGGAATTGAGTTATCACATCCGTGGAACGTAGTCTACCTCAAGAAGTTCTACCTTTAGTTGGTCAGTCAATCAGTCAGTCAAGTCTGTCGTTCATCACTCGTCAATGTCATGAGTTTGAGACTCTACTTTTTCACTTGATCATTAGTAAGGTAGGGTCTCTTCACACACCACACGATGTTGGAGTATTGACCATTAGCTGGAAAATCATAAGTACCTTGGATGTGTTTAATTAGGTCAATGTAACCTCTTTTCTCTTGTCGCTCGGTCAAGTTTGGAAAAGGGGCAAACTACAAGTAGGGGACCACCCACTATCACCTGAAAGACAAAGTCATAATTAACAGGGGCAGTGAAAGAAAAGCAAAGGTAAAGGCAAAATGCCAAACCAAGCCTGAATGGCAAAGAAAAGCCAAAAGGTCAAAAAAGGGTAGCAAAAAGTACGTACCTAGAAAAAGGCTGACCAAATCAAGGAGGTAGCAAATAGTATGTGCCTCCACCAAAGAATTGAAATGAAAAGTACCCCTCAAAATAATTGATGACTAAGCCTTTTAGTGTGAGATGCTGGTTTGGAAGCAAAAAGTGGTTTGGACCCAATCCTTACACGACTTCCTATTTACTTCTTCCAATTTCTCCCTCTAGGGGCAATTTGACCTTATAAGACCTTCCATGGTGAAAAATATCAAGAAGGCTAGGGGCAATCTCCAATGTCAACGAAATCATGCACGACCCTCCTTGCTCATGGCCTCTGTGGTTAGTAGATTATGAAGACCCTATATCTTGACTTGTGATGAATATGTGTCTTAGAGTCAAATGATGGAAAATCCAAAAAAAATTAGAAATTGAAAAAGGAAAAAGAGAGTCTGTTGATATGTACATATTTCTATTGTAGTTCCACTATGTACATATTTCTCCTATTATTTTAATAAAAAAACAAAAAAAGAAAAAACTAAAAAACTAAAAATTTAGAAAAAAAAAAAGTTGTATCATGTACATGCACTAACATGTTTCCTTAGTTTCTTATTAAAAAAAAATGCATGTACATATTTCCCTTCAGTATTTTATTTGTGTTCTATCTTTAATTAGATATTAGCTCCTTGGCCAGATCTCAAGAAAGGTATATTTTTTAGGCAAGGGGCTAAAGATAGATCTACACTAACTTTGTTCATTTTAAGTGTTGTGGATGCAGGAACAAAATTGGCAAACCATTCAAACACACATTGGATGAACAACTACACAAAAGTCCACTAAATGATCAAGTTCTGCACATAGCATGATAGGGGCATACCCCTGGTGGTACATCTGGAGCCTCGCTCCTCACTCATCTCTCCTCTCCCCCTCGCTAGGCCTCTGCCTACGCGAGTTGCTTACCTCCTCCTCCTCTCTCTCTCGGCACCGGTCTGGGAGAGGTGGTCTCATCACTGTCGACCCCTCGGGTTGTGGTCCTCCTCCTCGCCCCACAGACGGGTTTCCCAAGGACAGGATGTTGTCAAGGGATTTGAAGACTGACCCCATCCTCACTAGCGTCTCTGGCTGGGCCTGTCGCTGCTGCTCCCGGCGCTTCTTCAACACCCGGTTCTTCAAGAACTCCAAATCAACGACGGCCTGTGCCCGGGCCCTCTCCGCCTCCCTCTCCCTCGCCTCGAGCAGGCGGCCCTGTGTCATCAGCTAGTCCACCCTCAAGCTCTCCATCTGCGCCTGGAGGGTCGCCCCCGCTCCCTGCCGCTACACATAAACAAGAAAATATGTCAGTCTAAATCAAAACATGTCTAGAAAGTCAATAACTAAATGTATTACCTCTGCCTCCAACTCCCGTGTCCTCACCTCCAGCTCCTGGATCCTCGCCTCCACTCGGTCCAGGGCCTCTCGCAGCCGGACTTCCAGGTCCCCGCTGGAAGGCTGTGTGGATGAGCTCGCGCCTGTGTCTCGGCTCGCCCGCACTCTAACTAGCTCCTCCCTCTGCAATCACATAGATTGGTTAGTCCTCAAATCAAGTCATGATCAATCACTCAGGTGGGTTGAGTTGTCACTTACCAAAAACTGTCTCGGTGCGGAGTCTCTCCATCTCGACGGCTTGCTCCACTAGCCTCCCCTCCAGTAGCCTCACCGCCTTGGACTCGAGCATCTATCATCTACACTTACATGTCAGAATTAATTAATCAAGTGTCAAGAGTTTAGGGTAGGACATCACTCACCACTCGCCGGTCCAGCAGGAGTCCCTTAGCGTAGCGTACCCAGTAGTCAGCCAGGTACACCGTGCTGTCCTGGAGGTCAGTGCGCTGCAGGACCTGCTCCCCTCCGCCCCTCCAATAGGTGACGGTGCTGCGGTGCTCCTCACTCAAGTCACGGTCCTCGGCAAAGAAGCACTGGCAGGAGTGTCCCTCTCTCCCCAGAGAGGGTACCTCTAGGGCCGACTGATGCCAACCCAGAGTCCGTACCACTAGCTTCAGGAAGAGGGGCTCGCAAGTCCCCAGGCAGAGCAGCAGCAGATGGCGGTCGAACAGAGGGCGACCCGCCACCACGGCCGGGTGAGATGCATCTGTCTCCCCTGGTATGGGGTCCAGACCACCTGCAAGAAGGAACACTAGTCAGTCAAGTAAATCAAATCAAATTAAATAGCAAATGAAAGTAGAAGAGTGAAGGTTGAGGATTATACCTGGTCATGGGGGAAGAGGTCTAGTCGTGCACGCACATCCTCCACGCGCCGATCCGTTACCCTTGGATCGGGCGTCACCTCCCACCGGGCCATGAGGGGTACCATGGCCAGGCTCCCCTCCATCTGTACACCACGCCCCATAGGGAGGCAGGTGTACCCCCATATCTGCAAGACAAGAAAACACGTCAATCAGGCACAATTTATATCAATGATGAGCATTATAGAAAGTTGCATACCTGAAGAAAGGGGGTGAAGCCCCCAGTGCTTTGAGAACACCGCGAGCTGCTAGGGAGGAGAGAGAAGAGGTGTCCCAGCACTGCGGCGCCCCAAGCATGCCTGCCCACCTGCTCTAGGTCCCACAGTAGAAGCAGAAACTTGTAGTTCATCTGGGATGACTATGTCGCGAACAGGAGACATTAGAAAAGATATGACACGAAGATCCAGACTGACTGCTCCTCGCTCCGTCCTCCCAACTGGATCGACGCCCACACTCCGGCGCTGAACTCCTCCAGCATCTCCAGGGTTCCTCTCCTCCCCCCTCTCAGCCCTACTGCCTCCGATAGAGCTCCCAAAAGGATGCTCCGGATCGGCCTCCTCTGCCCTGCCACAAACTCTGGCCCCAACAGCTCTACCACATCATCGTGGTAGTCCCTCCTCTCCTGTCCCTGTCATGTCCTAATAAAAGTCTATTTATCGAAAATGACAAAAAATGGATAAAAGAAATAGAACTTATGTTTACTCATCTAACATTGTTATAGCAAAGCATCATTACATAATACTCCTCATTACATTCTATAAGAGGAGCAAGGGAAAAAGAAAACTTATTTACAACTCATTACTACATTACTAAAGAAAAACAAAGTTGTTGAACTTCTGAGGACTGGTTGTCCCGCTCAGCACACTCCCCCCTTTAAGTATTACCCTCATCTTGATCACCTGAAATGGTAGGATTTGGTGAGCTAACTAGCCCAGTAGAATTCAATCTTCTAATCATAGGGATCGAGATAATCAAGAATAGGATAAAATTATATGCTAACAATGCAGGACAACAAGGAAGACTGGATAACCATGACAAATAGTTCACAAATGTGAAACAGGAATGCTGAACTAAGAATAGAATGATCAAGAGTTCAAGACAATAATCCCTGTTCTAATTCAAATACACTCAATTCCTGATAAAATAACATGATGACTAATCAAGCTTGTATTGATGCAATGCCAAACATTCGCAGATAGATTTATCGTTCCGTACGACCACTAAACGAATTTAGGTGCTCCTCCTAGGACTGGACCAACCCTATTTGCATAAACATCTATCTCAAATGAGTCCAAAGACCCACAAATTATCATCATAATTCATTCTTGCACGGTTTCAAGTAGGGGATATATAAGTACTCAAGGTTTCTCATAGAATAGAGATTCAAGTTACAATGTAAACACTTAGGGAAATTTGGAGACAAGCATGAGTCATATGTACTGGAGATGTTCAAAGACATTCCATAGTGAAATATGGATGACATTTGAATGATCTTTCTCGAGGTTACAATGGTTGGAATCCAAGGAAATAAGGGTATCAACTAGTTGGGTCAATACCAAGGTGAGTCATCAAAAGCTTGGACAAGAAAAGGTGCTGGAAAGGAAGACTGGACAGTGTATGTCGACAGCCAGAAGGTGGCTGTTGACAAGTGCAGGCTTCCAGAACCAACTTTCTAGAGTCTGGACAGTGCCTGTCGACAGGCCAGGGTTGGCTGTCAACAGGTTAGGTCCATCTGTCGACAGACAAGAGTTATCTGTCGACAACTGCTGGTTTTTTTGAAGTTTTGGGTTCTAGAAGCTTGAGGCCTGTCGACAGGTGATTCCCAACTGTCGACAACCGTAGGTCCAGCTTCCAAAAGTGGATCTACAACCACTCTAAAGACCTTTTTCATGGTTCCTATGAATCCAAACATGGTTAACAACAACTAGAAAGATTTGTTTGTAGTTCTAAATACTACTTTACATGGAGAACAAAAATAAGCATGAGAAACACAACCTACACATAGGTGGCTAGAAATTTAAAAAAAAATGAAGTACTGGAGTACCACTCATCTAAACAATATTTGCTTGCATCCAATAGGAAGATTTCCATAAGAACACATGCTAAAACATGATTACAAGGAATAGGCACACAATTCAAAAGGTGGTTTATGGAGTCAAAGACAAGGGTGTAAGTGGTCAAACACCTAAACAGAAGACTCTTTAGCACGATTAGGAGATAAGAAATGAGAAAAGAAGGGAGGAATCCTACCTGACTTAAGAAGATGAAAGCTTTCACTTCTCCTTAACGAAGGAGCCCACCACAGTAGGAGGAAGGGAACAACAAGGTTGCGGACATAGCAGCTACATGAGTAGAAGCAGCAGCAACAGCCACCACAGCAACTACAGCTACAACAAGCAGCACCTATGGCAGAGCAGTACCAGTAGCAGCTCTAGCAACAACAGCTCCAACAACTAGAAGCAGGAGAGAAGCCAGAGCAAGAAGTGGAAAAACTCCCATGAAGGGTGAGGGGAGGCTTATATAAGCTCTCAATCCCATGCATTGCATGGAACGTAGGCTACACAGGTGGAGCTGTAAGACTCCCTTTTACCATGCTATGCCACGTTTACCATGCATAGATTCCCCATCTTACACATGTGGTGAAATGTGTAAGCATCCTAACCCAGGTGAAATGGGCTTACGTAGCCCCTAATGCGTAAGCAAGAGTTTTTAAAAAAATGGATTACGTAAATGGGTGGAAATCAGCTGACCCATTTGTCCCTAAAATTTTATTTCCAAATGATGTCCATTCAAGTTGAAAATTCAACCATAAACTAATAATAAGGTTTTACAAATTATGGTAATTTTAGTTTAATTTTTAGATTTTATTTTTCACCCAGCCAAAAATTGCCCGGAAAGTAGTTGCGTCGACTTAATCTCGAAATCCGCACGTCAACAATTCTGGATATTTACATTTATGATATCAGCACATTTTTTAGAAATTATGGTGTTCTCAGATTTCATTTTCGTTATAGAATTCCAGTGTCGCCTTGTTGGAGCGCGCACCTCTGAGTACGACACTGGAATAATATTTATTATCACCAATTAATCCTAAATTAAAGTTAATTACAACTCATGAAAATAGTTATGTTTAACAATCAAGTTATTCACATTTTTCTAATAAATAAAATTTTCGGGGTGTTACAACCTCTTTGTAACGCCCTGACGTGGAATATCAGAGCAATAATACAGTTATTAAATAGTATAGAGTGAGAATAAATGACAAACCATTGCACAAATGGAAATAATATCAAACAACTCTAATTTTATTAATAATCCATCATCTAGCTATTACATCATTCCATCAGAGCCATAACTAGAGCCCAAAGTACTTATTCAAATTCAAACTATTACATACTGACTGATTGACTACTAAACTAAATAACTACTACGCCATGATAGCTGATCGGGTCACTCCTGAGCAACGTCCTCATCAGTCCCATCCTCGTGAGTGTGGTCATATCCATCCGACTCACCTGAACACATGAAATAAACACGCAGGATGAGCGAATAACGCCCAATAGGACTTAATATCTCATGAGAACAAGTATGCTTTAAATAATTAATGTCTTAATGGAAGGGTAACGAAAGAGTATAGTCATGTAGAGTATGTAATGATAGCAAGAGAGCAATAGCACTGGTATAGTGAAAATAGCACCACGATAACGATAATAGAATGGCCATGTAACAATAATAGCACTTGTATAGCACTTGAATAGATAGCACTTTGATTGTCAACGATTAATTGTTATAGTACTAAATGGCACTGGATGCATGCCGTACACATCCTGATCATGTAACCCTTGCAAGGAAATAACACTCTTCGGGAGCTCTCCCGAGGACCAGACCGGGCCGTATTGCACTGGCATATAGCACTTGTTTATTATTCTTGACAATCAATGGTATGGCCAAATAGAGTACCAAGAAGAGATGAGAGTAATAGACAAAATAGACGAGAGTACAGAGTGAAAGTGAACAGATGAGAGTAACGGGATAGTAGATGAGATAGGGGTATAATCGCAAAACATCGTTAAACCACGATAGTAACAATTGCACAGCACCAGGTCGGGTACCGGCAGTTCGGTAGAAATCACAATCGCCCATTAGCCATGCCGTGAACACAGACTAAATGGTCAGGCGTGATCACGAGGTAAGAGAGAACTCACTAAGGCCGTTTGGATCGTACTAATCCCTAAGGGTGTAACGGGATTTAAGGTACAACCAGCTCGTCGGCTAAGGACGTGTGCCAAATCCAAGAAGACTTACGGAGGCCTTGACAAGGATTCCCTGGTCCAGTCAGGAGTCTTCCCGATGGAGAGGTGGTCCATGCCAAGAGAAAATGTGTAGAAACTGGTCTGTTGTGCCTCGAGTGCTCGAAGGCTGAGGGAAGCGTATCGGTGTATGAAACGTGCGAATAAAACATAAACAAGGGTAATTATTTAATTAGGGAAATTTAGTATTCAGTTTCACTTGTTTACCAGATATATTATTAAGTAAATTAGGAAGGTTTCATGGCAAACATGTTTGTATAGTGAGTGCAAGTGTAGATGAATCAAGAGAACAAATATGATTGTGCACATGACTTTTAGATTAGTTAATTCCATGTAATAATATTTATTAATAATTAACAAGTTGAAATGCATCTTGACAGTACTTAATTAAGGTTACACAGGGTTTAATTGACATATATAGCAAGGTTATAGGCGTAATTGCAGGTTCTGGCCATTCTGTTAAGATCGCGATGTAGGGGTCTGTCGCGTTCAGGTCGGGACATAGGTTTAGGTCACGTTCAGGTTGCGCCACCAGGACCGATCGCGTTCTGCTGAGCCGGACGCTAGGGTGAACCGGAGCGCAGGTCGCAACATGTCGACCCGTCATGTACAGAACGCGACGGTTCTTCCTGTCACGACCCCTTCTAAGGTCACGGCGGATCGGGCCGTCGCGACACCAGAAGGCTGCCCGAGCCCAGAAAAGGGGTTTTTCCCTTTTTCCAGGTGGGTGCACATGATATAGGGCAGTTCAAAATTCGATATAAAATCATACAATGTTCCAAAAATGATGAACTAATTTTAAACGACAATAGACATGGAGATCTATCACTGGAAACGAACAATTAGAAATCAGTCATGTATAGAACTCGTTTTGACTAGGTTACTTTTCATTGACCTAATCATGCATAGGTCTAGGAAATGATTTAATTCGCAAGGCATGCTCAATGGAATTTGGGCAAACTAGCTCGTTAGAACCCTAACAACATCAATATTTATGGTAATTTTATCAAGGCATGAGCATGAGTAGATTCGAGGTTACAAGCAAAACATGAAGGTTCGGGCAAGACATGTCAATAGAGATTTGGGCATTTAATTTACCCTCATGCAAGAACGAAAAAGGGAAAAACAAGAGGGCTTTTGAAAGGGATCATGAAGACTACCTAGGATAATTTTTACACGAATTTAGCTTGAGAGATTGCCTACCTTTCTTTACAGTAAAGAAAAAACCCTAGTTGGTGACAAAGAGAAGATGAAAATCCAAGCTCCAAGCCTTCTCCTCCAAGCTCCTACGTTCTCCAGCCTCTTCCTTCGTCTCCCAAAGTCTCAGCAATGCAAATGAGGGTTGATAGGGTCAAATTAGGGTGTTTTGTTGGCTAATGGAGTACAACCCCTTCTAAGAGTCCTTCTTTTCTTCAAATTCCGAATTTTCCCTAATTATCACCTCCCTTCCGAGTATTTATCTCCCACTTAGGATGGGAAGAGAGCCAATTTTGTAGGTAATGGGATAGGATAAGTTTAGGAGTCTTTTTAGGATAGATATGAGTTATTTAATATTTATTTTACCCATTTTATTAATTACTATTATTTTAAATCTAAATTTGACATAATTACCTCCCATCTCATGATGGGCTCTTCACATTTTGGGCCAAACAATTCATGTTAGGACCATTAATAAAATCCATCACTAATTTTAGCTTAATGGGCTTTAATTTAATTCCCTTAAATTCTATTTATTCTTCCATTATTCTAATTAAATGTATTTAACTCATTTATTAAATTTAAAATTTTATTTTATTTTGAATTTAAAAATCAAGGTTGCTACATCCTCCCCCTCTTAAAAAGAATTTGGTTCCCAAATTCATATGATCGTGAGAGGAAGAATGACTTACTGAACGACTCCGGATAATTTCGTCGCATAGTTGCTTCGGGTTCCCACGTGGCTTCTTCGACTTCGTGATTTCTCCAAAGTATCTTGACCACGGGTATAGATCGATTCTGAAGTTGTTGCAATTTCTTGTCCAATATCTTCACCGGCCTTTCTTCATAGGTCATATCCTTGTTCAAAATGATATCATCATAACTAATTACGTGTGACGGATCATACACGTACTTCCTCAGCATTGACACATGAAAAACATTATGTACGGTGGAGAACTGGGGAGGTAGTGCTAGTCGGTATGCCACCTCGCCAACTCTATCCAACACTTCAAATGGACCTATGAATCTTGGTCGTAGCTTGCCTTTCATCCCAAACCTTTGAAATCCACGGGTCGGGGATACTTTCAGCATCATATGATCTCCAGTTTGAAATTCTAAGTCCCTTCTTCTTTTGTCAGCATAGCTCTTCTGCCTGGACTGAGCTACCGTAATCCTGTCTCGGATAATCTGTATATCCCTGCTAGTGCTCTGCACCATGTCTGGTCCCAGCCATTGCTGTTCTCCTACCTCATTCCAGCACACCGGTGATCTGCAACTTCTTCCGTACAGCGCTTCAAATGGTGCCATCTTAATGCTCGCCTGATAGTTGTTGTTGTAGGCGAATTCTATCAGGGATAGCTGCTCATTCCAATAGCCTTCAAAATCTATAGTGCAGCCACGTAGCATGTCTTCCACTATCTGATTTATCCTTTCTGTCTGTCCATCCATCTGTGGGTGGAAGGCAGTGCTGAAATTGAGTTTCGTGCCCAATGCAGTCTGAAGTCCCTTCCAGAATCTAGAAGTGAATCTGGGGTCACGATCTGAGACAATGGACACTGGAACTCCATGTAATCTTACTATTTCTTTTACATACAGTGTTGCAAGTACATCCACACTCCATGTACTCTTAATTGCAAGGAAATGTGCGGACTTAGTCAAACGGTCCACAATAACCCATATAGCATCGAGTCCACCACGAGTTCGGGGTAAACCCATGATGAAATCCATGCCGACTCTTTCCCACTTCCACTCGGGTATGTCCAGGGGTCTGAGTACACCCACAGGACGATGGTGTTAAGCTTTTACCTATTGACAGGTGAGGCAGTGTGCGGCATGCTCAGCCACCTCACGCTTCATGTTTGGCCACCAAAATGACCTATTCATGTCCTGGTACATCTTGGTTGCGCCTGGGTGTATGGTATACTTGGTCTTGTGGGCTTCATCCATTATCTTTCTCTTCAGCTCCTCATTGTCAGGCACGCATGTCCTGGCTTGGAATAGTATTCTTCCATGCTCAGTGATGGAGAAATCCAGCTTGTTAGCTATGGTCTCCCTGACTCAGACTAGGAATGGATCATTTGCCTGCTGCTCTCTGATCTCGACAAGGATGTCAGGTTGAGCCCTAATATTAGCCACTATCATCTTATCACTTCTCTTCTCGATGTTCAGATCCAGACTGGCGAACTGTTCTAACAATTGCATCTCGCCCATGACTAAACATGATAATGACGCTACTGGCTTTCTACTATGCATCAGCTACTGCATTACCGTTGCCTGGGTGATATTGAATGTTGAAATCAAAATCCTTCAAGTACTCCAGCCATCTCCTTTGTCTCATATTAAGCTCCTTCTGAGAAAACAAGTACTTCAAGCTCTTGTGGTCGGAGTAGACAATGAACTGCTCCCCGTATAGGTAATGCCTCCAGATCTTGAGTGCAAATATCACCGCAGCTAACTCTAAGTCATGGAAAGGGTAATTAATTTCATGTGTCTTCAATTGCCTTGAAGAATAAGCTATCTCCTTTTCATTTTGCATTAACACGCAGCCTAGACCGATTCCAGAAGCATCAGTGTAGAGTGAGAATCCTGCGCCCTCGATTGGTAACACGAGGACAGGTGCAGATGTCAACAATTGCTTGAGTGTCTGAAAACTCTTCTCGCACTCCTTGCTCCAGACATAGGGGTTCTCTTTCCACGTAAGACGCGTAAGAGGTACAGCTATCTTGGAGAAGTCTTTTATGAACCGCCTATAGTAGCCAGCCAGTCCAAGAAAACTTCTGATTTTAGTAACATTAGTCGGCCTTTCTCAGTTGAGTACAACTTTTACCTTGGAAGGATCGACATCGATACCATCCTTGGAAATAACAAGGCCTAAAAATGACACCTCCTCGAGCCAGAATTCACACTTGCTCAATTTGGCGTAGAGCTTTTTGTCCCTCAAGATCTGCAGAGTGGTTCTTAGATGCTCCTCATGCTCTTCCTTGGTCTTGGAGTATATGAGAATATCATCAATAAAGACCACGATGAACTTGTCGAGGTATGGTTGATAGATGCTGTTCATTAGTTGCATGAAAGCTGTAGGAGCATTGGTTAGTCCAAAAGGTATAACTACAAATTCGTAATGACCGTACCTGCTCCTGAAAGCCGTCTTATAAATGTCTACATCTTTAATCCTCATCTGATGATATCCCGATCTAAGGTCAATCTTAGAAAAGTATTTAGCTCCTGATATCTGGTCAAACAATTCATCAACTCGCGGTAGAGGGTACTTGTTCTTGATAGTGAGATTATTCAACTGCCTGTAGTCAATGCATAATCTCATAGATCTGTCCTTCTTCTTGACGAACAACACTGGTGCTCCCCAAGGAGAAGTACTTGGCCTGATAAATCCCTTTTTCCAATAATTCCATCAATTGCTCCTTCAACTCTTTCAATTCAGTCGGGGACATCCTATAGGGTTGGCGTGATACCGGTGCAGCTCTAGGAATGAGATCAATTGAGGAATTGACATCTCTTTTAGGTGGTATGCCTAGTGAACGCGACATTGTTGACTGTGCACTTTCGTTGTCTAGAGTTCTTTGCACATGTCAAAATGCTCACCTTCTCTAAACTGTCTCACAAATCTAAAGTAGAAAGATAAACTAGCATAGTGGTGAGAACATGTCATTTCCACAGGGAGACTGAATAAAGTTTGACTTAAGAAACAACTTTTTGAAACTATATATTCTAACAAACACTATAACACCGTATTAGAATTAATGTTGTAAACATCACCAATCAATTCTCTCACAACTCGATAGTGTAGGATCGAGTGATTAGGTGAAATAGATCTAGAAGGGGGGGTTGAATAGATCTATTGGGAATTCTTGCGGAAGCTTAACAAAATTAAGAACTACTTCAGTTCAAAGATCTAACCACAAACACAATTTTTAGATCTGGGATATTAGTGTGTGACAAAAAGTGTGTGACAATTAGGGAGAAGTGTGTAAACGTAATCCTATGCAATCATCTAGCGCAGATCAACAATTCAAACCATTGCACATAGAATTTTTAGGTAGTTCGAAAATCACACCTGTGATTCCTACGTCCACCCCTCACACAGTGAGGACACACTACTCAAACCTTGAGTACAAACCACACTGGAGCATGACGACTCCAACACACAGAGTTAGACAACTCACACACTAATTCTAGAGCACAACCACTTCAGAAATTGAGCACACTTGCTCAAACACACTGAGTGTTCCGTCCACTCACAATCGAGCACAAAGGCTCACAAAACACAAGCTAGATCGCAATTAGCACAAATCAGATCCTCTAGCAAAGATCTGATCCCAGACAAGTTCATTCACAGAACCTTGTGCAATACTTCATGCACGAATCCCATGGATGAATCAGAAGAACAACTTAGAAGTGACAGAAATAGATACAGAATTGTGTTCTTCGATGGAGATTCCTTGCAGAAGACTGAATTGAAGGAATTCGATGAAGCTCTCAATCACTTGGCGTGCTCTGCTTCAGTAGCCTTCTAGATCGCCAGAAATTGCCTTCAATTTCTCACTTCTGCTGGATCTGCTCCTTTGAGAAGTGCTTCAGCTTCTTTTCCGGATCTCTCCTTCAATCTTCTGTGCTTTCCAAGGATGCAGATGGATCACCACAGTAGCAAGCAAAGCACGAGCGGGAGATTCCTCTTTTTGTCGCCAAGAGCTTTTGTGGAATATTCTGGAGGTCTCTCCCCTTTGGGAGGGGCCAATTAGTGTGGTATTTATAGCCCCACATGCCCAAATGTACCCTTCAGATGCATGGGCACAAGATCCAAGAAGATTCCTTTGAACCCTAGCCAACCACGTGTCCAAAGAAAACTCAAAGTGAACTTTTAGCCGGAGTGTGTCGACACAGCCACTAGGTGTGTCGACACCCTATCCCAGACAGGAACAAGAATCTCCTGGAAAGACCTGAGTGTGTCGACAGAGCCACTGGGTGTGTCGACCCCTGTCCCAGTCAGACAGTTGGGTCTCCTGGAAACTGGAGGTAGTGTCGACACTACCATTGACTGTGTCGACACACTTGACCTTGTTTTCATAAAAAAACTCCAGGAATAGTGACCCAGTGTCGACACCATCAATGGATGTGTCGACACCATCAATGACAAAAGATGTATACACCTGCAAATTTAACACATAAATCATTAGCACAGGGTATTATCATCAAAGTATGAGGTGTAAAGTATTTGAAACATGTTGTTTGGGCAATGCTATAATGCAAATGAGGTGTATAACATGTTCAACCCATTAAGCATTAAAATCACATATTGTCATCATCAAAACTAGAAGAGATATATCAAAGCCTCTCAACCAACATTCTCCTCCTTTTTGATGATGGCAACATTGAATCAACAAGAGATTTTGATTTTCTTAAAGATGTGATTTTAAGCCATTCTTTCACAAAAACCAAGCACACATAATGTATGACAGTGAAACCCACATCTTCATATTCATCCATTGTCATGAGACTTCATTTATATCATCCATTGTCATGAGATAAACTTTCTACAAAAATTGACAATTGTTGCCACCAAACAAATATTACTATCAATCATTTCTATTCAAGAAAGTCATACAAGATGTGACATTTACATCCAAAAAGGTAATGACAAGATGTAAAAGGTAATGACAAACACTCCTTCACCAAATAAACCACCCTTCCCCCTTTGACATCATCAAAACAAGAAATCCATCAAGAGGATGGAGGAGGAGGAGGAATGGGAAGCAAAATGGACTTTATTGTCTTCATTCTGGTCTCCATAGCAGATAGGTTCGACCTCAGCTGAGTTTGCATTGTTGCCAAGCGAGTATGTAACAAGGATTCCAGTCATTGATGAGTTTCATGAATATGACCATGAAGTTCACTGAAATCAACTGGAATATGAGAGGTAGTGGAAGATGAGCTTGGCCTATGGCTTGATGGTTGGAGATTGCTGAGATCACCCTTCATTTATGTCATTTCTTCATCAATGTGAACTAAGACTGTCTTCATTCTGTCCATGTCATCAACCAAGTGAGCAAAAGACAGTCTTGTGTTAGACACTTGGGATAGTGTCTCCTGACTATTGAAGAGATCTTTCTGAGAATTGGCTAAAATGCCTTGGAGAATAACTTCAAGCTGATGTTCAAGGTCTTTCAGTTGTCCACATGCATCTCCCAAGGTACCAATAAGCCTGTTGAATAGATGAGTTGCATGTTCTGCCAGCTCTTTTTACTGAATGAATTGACCATTGACAGTATTCTCCAATCGTTGAATTCGAATCTCAAAACGGTCAGCCAGCTGTAGGATTGAAGAATTGAGGGTTGCAAAATTTTCTTCAAGAAAATTTTTTAATTCTGGAGGAACAGAGGGTCCACCAATAGAAGGTGTTGCTGAACCTAGAAATTGATGAGAGAAAATTGGTGGATTCTCATCATGATGTAAAGGTGAGGATCCATGAAATATGGGTGAGTGATGAGTATCTTGGGAAAGTGGAACCTCAACCTCAACTTGGGGCTGAACCTCAGGAGTAGCTTGAGGTGATGGATCAACAAGAGGCTGTGCCTCGGGCTGTACCTCTTCTTCAGGGGCAGCAGGAGGGTCAATGACTGGTCCTCTACGAACTTGATCACCCTCAATTCGAAATCCCATAAACTTTTGTAAATGTTTTAAACAGTAAATGTTTGATCTTGGAATGTACTGTACTTGCTCATTTGCAAAGGAGACACCAAAGTGCTCAAATACAGTAGTTAAGTGAGCAGCATAGGGCAGTGATCTATGAAGATCTTTCCTTGTTGTTTCTGTCAGAATTTGATGCATGATCACATGGAGGTTGACCTTGATATTCTTTTTCATGCAATATATGACAAACCTTTGAATATCAGTTAGCCTGTCTCTTCCACCACCATGTGGTGTAATGATTGTTGTGAGAATGTGATGAATCAGCCTAAGAGCAGGTGGAAATGAGTTTGTGTTGAACTTTGTGACATAGGTTTGCTTTAAATCTGATGGATCATTTGGAAGACCAGTGAGCAAAGTGTATGCTTCATGCAAATCAAATTGAAACTCATGATATTTTTCTCCTTCATCAGGAATCTTAAACAATGTAGTAGCCAATTCAGTTGATAAAGGAATAGAAACCCCTTTGACTTTGGAATGAAACCCCTCTGGCACAACAGTCAAGTTTAGATAAAACTCTTGCACCAGTCTAGGGTAGAGGGTGCGAAATTCAGAGATAAAAGACAACTAGCCTTGAAACTTGAAGAAATCAACAAATTCAGGGAAGGCACTGGAAAGACGTTTATCACCCAAATCGACAGCTCGAGGTTTGAGAATGGACTCCCCTTCATTGACTGACTGCGAAGGTGTAGCCTCTGAAGGAGTAGAAGACCCAGATGAAGTGGAAGAGGACTCCTCGGAGGTATTTGAAGAGCTGTACCGAAGCTTCTTCCGAAGAGGGCGAGTCACTCTTACAGATTTTCCACGAGCAGATGATGATGATCTACCTCTCTTGGAGGAAGTAGGAGAGGGTGAAGACAGACCCTGTTGCTGAGATGGATCATGACGACGCTTGCTTCTTCTTTCAGTGGGGGGTTCTTCAATGACAACCCCACGGGCAGTAGCCCTAGTCCGGGAACCCCTCCTTGGAGTTTGCTTGGGAGGCATCATAGCAAACAGACGGAAGATGTAGAGGAAGAGAAGGAGGAGAAGATGGCGGGAACAATGGAGAAGTCGCCTTGAGCTGTGGGTTTGGAAATGAGGCGGTGCATCGACCTACACAAGTGGGAAAGAAGAAGGTCCCACGCAAGAGATGGAAGGTATGGTGTGCCGCCGGTACACCTTACCCTTAAACAGGGGGCAATGAGGAAAACCACCTGGAGAGGCAACTGTGTCGACACATGATGACACTGTGTCGACCTGACCAGTGATGAATTTTGAGATATGTTTAGAAAGGCTTTGAAGAAGGCTTTATGATAATGAAAGAAGTATGAAATCAATTCCTCAAGGATTTTTAAGATGTTAATGAATGCATGTGCCATCTTTGAACATAGAATCTTGATTAATCCAAGGGTTAAACAACTATTTCCAAGTTATATTCATTGATTATAATGAAACCCTGAAATGAAGCTTGTGAATGATATAGAACATTCTTTGCAGTCATTGGTAATCAGTCATGTTTTGTAAATCTAAAGTAATGAAAATTTATTTTAGAATGAAGTCAATTGTGATGAAAGTAAACAGTCTTAAGTAATCTGAGTTGGGGTAAGGATGTATATATTGAAAGATTCTCCTTGGACACATTTTTTTTTTGAAACAAACTATCAAATGTAGTAAATCTTGTTCACACAAGAACTAATGCTTTTTGCACACCATAGCCCCTGGTTACTAAAGATTTGCTCATTATCCAGTTTCAATAGGTAAATGATGACCTTTGACATGAAAATATACGTTTACCAGACGCCAATATTTCCAGTTACTCAGTCATCATTATTTTTTTAGAACATTTGTTATTTTATGTCTGTGTATTTTTATGAACCCATTTGAACAGAGATAGCAAAAACACATCATGACATACATGGCACTTCATTCTTTGTGAAGGTTTGTAGTTTCTCAGCATTTGTGCCATTGCTCTGTTGCACAACAGATTCAAGGAGAATATTAGAAAACTAAAAACACTCTTTGCCCTCATCAGATGCCAAAGAATTGTCTTACCTTAAGCACAATTGACCTTCAAATCTTTAAAGAAATTGAATTACTTTAGAAGTGCAGAATACAATTGATTATAGACAGTAGAATGGTAACATATCAATCAAAAAGGTCATTCTTGGGTTGCCATTGACATGATTAATGAATATCTCTTGGAAAGATATTGGATGAACACAATGAATCAATTCTGAGTTTATGTCAGAGGAGGACATGAACTTTTTAACTCCCCCTGAATTGTTGACTCCAGAAATCTTTCATTAACATAAAGTGAATCAAGAAATAGGAATGAAATTCATAAAAAAAAAATCAGGAGGATTTTGGTGAAAAATAAACACTCCCCCTCAATAATTGCATAGAAAACTCTTGATACTTGGCGGAGACATATACTACGTATAGTGAAAGTGTCCAGACAAGCCTGACTTGTCGTTCTACAAATCACTATTTGATATACCAAGAGAGCTAATACAATATGAGAGTGTGAGGCTTATTTGCAAGAATGGAAAAGGGTTTTATTTGCAAAAAGATGTAGAAGGAATGTGAAGTGAAAAGTATCTACAACAGGAAATAAGCACTCCCCCTCAGAATGTGCCCCAAGAAAGACACATAACACTCAACCCAATGATAGAAATGTTAGGAGGAAAGTGGACATTTGCACAAACCAAGCTCTCTTCTTAAGGATGAAAATCTATTTTCTGGAAGAGGCTTAGTGAAAATATCAGCAATTTGATGTTCAGTCTCAACGAAATGAAGTTCAAAAGATTTTTTAGCAACCTCATCCCTCAAGAAATGATGCCTTATTTCAATGTGTTTTGTTCGAGAATGCTGAATTGGGTTTTTGGACAAATTGATAGCACTAGTGTTATCACAGAAAATGGGAATGCAACGTAACTTATGATTATAATCTAGGAGCTGGTGTTTCACCCAAAGAATTTGTGTGCCACAACGACCAGCTGCAACATACTCAGCCTCTGCAGTGGATAGAGCAACTGAGTGTTGCTTTTTGGAAGCCCAAGAAATTAGGCATCCACCTAGATATAAGCACAAGTCACCAGTACTTTTTCTATCAAGCTTACAACCCCCATAATCAGCATCACAATAAGCAATCAAATCTAATTTACAACCAGTAGGATACCAAATGCCAAGATCCCATGTTCCAACAAGATATCTAAAAATTCGTTTGACAACTAACATGTGACTTTCTTTAGAATTAGCTTGAAATCTTGCACACAAGCACACACTAAACTGAATATCAGGTCTAGAGGTAGTGAGATAAAGTAGAGATCTAATCATACCTCTGTAGGTCTTTGAGTCCACTGACTTACTAAGTGAGTCATCCTCTAGTTTTACATTAATTACAGTTAGGGTGCTTGAATGCTTAACGTGCTGAAAGTCAAACCTTTTCAGAAGTTCTTTGACATATTTTGTTTGACTGATGAAGATTCCTTCACTGGTTTGGTGCTCCTGCAATCCCAAAAAGAATTGTAAGTCACCCATTAAACTCATTTCAAATTCAGTTTTCATTTGCTCAGCAAATTTAGTGCACAGACTTTTGTTTGTGGATCCGAAAATTATGTCATCAACATAAATTTGGACAACAATTATTTTTTTATCCACTGTTTTTGTAAACAAAGTTTGATCAACATTACTTCGAGTGTATCCCTTTTCCAAGAAGAAGGAGCTTAAATGGTCATACCAAGCTCTTGGAGCTTGCTTAAGACCATAAAGAGCCTTATGAAGCTTGAAAACATGATGAGGAAATTTTTCATTTTCAAAGCCTGGAGGTTGTTCTACAAAAGCAGTTTCTTTTATGTATCCATTCAAAAATGCACTTTTGACATCCATTTGGTAAACTTTAAATTTCATAGATGATGCAAAAGCAAGAAATATTCTCACAGCTTCTAGCCTAGCTACAGGGGCATATGACTCTTCAAAGTCAATACCAAACTCTTGATTGTTGCCCTTTGCAACTAGTCTAGCTTTATTCCTAACAACTTGACCATTTTCATCTAATTTATTTCGAAAAACCCATCTAGTACCAAAACAGATTGGTCACTAGGTCTAGGTACCAATTCCCGCACTTGATTTTTGTCAAATTGATGAAGTTCATCATGCATTGCATTTATCCAATCTTCACTCATTAGAGCTTCATCAATTGACTTGGGTTCAATTTGGGAAATTAGTGCTAGTGGGTCTTGATTTATTGCATTTAGAAAAGATGATCTAGTTCTAACTCTATCATGCACATTGCCAACCACATTCTCAATTGGATGATCTCTTAAAAATCTGTTTTCAGGAATTACCTGCTGAGATGAGTTCAAGTTCGGAACAATGTTACCTGAGCCACTTGGGGTAGGTGAGTGGTTGTCCAAGGGTCTCACTGGCAACACCAATAGCCAAACCATTTCATGCTCACATCATAACAATAAATAACAATTAAACATAATCATGATAATAAACATAAAGTCCTCAGAAGGTAAGTGGGACTACAGGACTAATATAATATCATTAGTCAGCCCAACTACTAAAGTGCCTAAACCACAGTCTCACTGGCACACTGCTAAAACTGGTTGCCTAAGCTATAAGCACATAGGCAAATCACTGCCTAGGCAGCAAACTACACAGGCGAACCTCAATCATTTGAGTAACAGGACTGCTAACAAAGAGCTGGTCCTTTATACTCCAAACCACACTACGTCGATAACTACACACGAGGTAATAAGACTGGCTACCACGAAGCCAATCCAAACACACTAAAACCATAATTGGAATCATACCCAAGAAGGGTAAAACTCAACAAGTGGAAGGTCTCACACGGCCTCCACAGAGCACAGCTCTACTAACTCACAATATGCCTAGGCCACAAGCCTCATCGAAAATTACCCACCAAGGTAACATGATTAATAACCACAAACTAATCCACAATAAATTATAAACAAAGATCTACTTAAAACGGATAAAATACAACAAGTGGCAGGTCAAACCACAAGACCTCCACAACACACGAGAGCCTGAAAAGGTTGGTACACAATGTACCACCATAAAACTATAAATAACCCATGAAGGGTACAAGTACCTGCTATTCTGAGGTACCACAACACAATATCCGAACAAAGGGTACAAGCAGGTGGTAGACACCACACTGAACCACAATTATATATACCTTTTTTAACACAATATTACAAGTAAAACCTCAACCGGCAAGTCACACAAACCACAACTCAGTCACAATTGTGCCAACACCAGGGCACACCTCGAACTGGTCAAACCTCGACCACGAGTCACAAACTCACGAACTACACTAGTGGCAAGCACGAGTCAAGCAACAGCTAGAGCTGGCAAAGCACGAGTCAGAAAGAACGACGCCACCACACGGAACGGACTACTAGCTGATCAGGCCAGTATCCAACCCGGACAACACAACACAAGAACAACCTCTCAGCCTCGCAGTCACGGACGAAAGGTCCAACTGCCGCTCCACGAGAACAAGTCAAACAACTGTGGAGATCAACCAACACCACACCTACAGACACACAGCTGCAGGCCCATGCCTGGCACCTCTAGGGTCTCTGGCCAGAGCACCCTAAAGTGAGGCACTGGAGAATAGGACTAGCTAGGGACCAGTGACGTCTACTGGTGTCCATACCCCCAACTACGAGCGCGCTACAAACGACTAAAGAACAAACTCTGGGAAGTCGCTGTCTCACTGCCGTCTTTCCCTCAGCCGAACGTACAACTCAAACTCAGGAGTGAGGGTGTCCAGGAAGACGACACAGACCTCAATGGTACAACACAAGTACCGGGACAAAACCCCGAGCACAACAAACACAAGTGCCTGGCTCACAAAGAACCTGGGGTACCCGACTAGAGAGGCATTCCGGAATAGGCGCCGGACCACCACACTCGGCAAGCTCAAACCGCAATACTAACACATATAACCTTTACTTATAATTCACAATATACAAGTGTTAGGATTAGCTTAACATCGGTCACCGTGTGACCCCAAAGCTATCACACACCAACACATAACTGAACCACAAACTTGCCTATTATTGGTCATGAGGTTACCTCTGTGGCAACACACACACCATTTAATACGTAAATCAATATAATGTTATTCGAAAGACAACAACAACCAGGGCTAGGTCGGTATGGACCTTCACTGCCCAAACACCACAAAGTCATGGCTAGGCTCACACAGGAACCTTACTGCCCAGTTACTACGACAAATCATATGAATTCCATTACAACAAAGTGTGTAGTACACACACACTCAAACCACGTAAACAACACGTGTATATTACACCCTGGATGGTGTACCATACGTCTTCCACGTAAACCAGATGTCCAACACATGGACAACGCACTCCAAGAGTGCCACGGGTGCCAACGCACCACACATACTACGTAAAGCAATTACGTACATCAAACATCATTCATGTAAAACATGCCCATTACATAAGCAGTATGCTCCAAGAGCATATTAAGTGTACTGGCTCACACCGGTCATCGCCATGCACACGCAAACACACAATACTCATAACCAGAAAAGCTATGTAAACCACACTGCATGAGTACATGCACAAGTTGGCGGCAACATCGACTGCCGCTTATAAGAAATAGACGGCAAGCGATCTAGCCGTTTATATCCCGGCTGATGAGCTTGGCGACAAGCGATCTTGACGCCAAGTTCTCCGGCCTTAAACCCTGCAGAAACCCTAATCCGGCTCTACAGGTTTTCCAACCATTAAAACTACAAGAAAATGTACTGGAACGGTCCTTTAAACATGCATGAACCCAAAACAACCCAACACAGCATGCTACGTACATTAAATTACTCAAACCACCCATTATCCCTTCATGGTGAAACTTAATCCGAAAATGCATTATCATGCTGATTCAAGTAGTTAAGTCGTGTTTTAATGTTTCTAACAAGCTAACAGGGCTTGACCCCTACCTCAGAAACGCAATTAAACTTCTGAAAAACCTTGAATCACGCCGAAACCCGAGAAACGCCCCACGAACACCGCGCTCCAATCCGCCATTCCCCGCCCGATCTGCAGCTACCACGCGCACCACAGCCTTCCCACGAGCTCCCGCCGACCGTCAGAACTCGCGAAGAAGCTCAAGGGTGAAGGTGGGGGAAGAGGAAGGGAGAGAACAGGGCTCGGGTCTGCCATAAAAACACAGGTGCGTCAGGTTAACGTCAACACATATGCCGCTAACCAAACCGCCACCCCACAGACGTCCACATCGCTCGACGCCAAGTTCAAGCAATGGACATCTACATCGATGGACGCTAAAACCATGTTAACGGCACACCATGGCCGCCTACACAAAGTCGACGTCACCCACCTGGACGCAACACACTGTTGATGTCCAGCGTGCTGAACACCAACACAGACCCATAACCAAACCCGGTAAGGATCTAATAAGAAACACACAACACTAATGGGCCTCACATTGGCCACCATCCCGCTAAACCTGGATCCACGGGGATCCGGAAAACGCGCGACGTTACATTATTATCACCTAAAAACAAATGTCGTCCTCGACATATAAAACAAATCACAACAATCCGGATTATCACCTAAAAACAAATAAAGCCCAACACAGAACAAGTAGGATACTCTTTCTCTGCTTCAGTCTTTCAATTCATCTCACAATTACTCTGTTCTGTCGATTCCATTACCTTTCTTTAGCTTTCAACCGTAGGCGATCCTACCTTGCCAATGGTGCTTTATCTCCTTGGACTGAACATGCTTCCACAATTTCTGGGTTGTGTTTGCAATATTTCTTCCGAGACCGCTTTATCTTTCTCAAATATCTTACACTGTAATATTCTTTCATGCCATAATCTTTCCAAATTATTAAACTTTCCGGTGCCATTTCCTTTTTTTCTATTTATCACTGCCAACTATTATCCTGCCTCATCTGCATTTACATTCGCAACTGACACCTCTTCAAAGAAAATCAATCATCATCATTGAATTTCCTGCTCTTTCATATTATTCTGCTCATACCGCTTAACGCCAATTTCTGATTAAAAAACCATAATAAACTCTGCTCCTTTATTCTACTGCGCAAAACTTTACACTTTCTCCTTATTCAAGCAAACTTGAACAATCTCTGAATATTAAATCTTTCTTTGCTTCCGCTTCCGCTGCGCTACTCTGATCACACTGAACACTTTTGCAAAATATTCCACAATTTCTGCTCATATTATTACTTTCAATTTCTTTCTTCTGGCTTCAACTGCTTCTCAAATCATCCCATTCAATTAATTCCTGCTGAAGAAATTACTGCAATTTCTGATATGCCAAACCACTATTAACATATTGCACTTTTCATATATCTTTCCTGCTTTACTGGCATTCTTGGCTAATTCCCATAATTCTGGGGCATAAACTTTCAAATATTCTTAATCAATCTGCTCCAACATTTAAACCCTGAAATATCTTAATAACAATTCCTTTCTGCTCAATTAAATCATTTCTTTGCATCAATATGCAAATTTAAACTGACATTTCTTGACTCATCTGATCTTATTTACTTCATCATTTGCTAAATTCTTCATTTCTCTAATCCATATCTTTTCTTTATCTAAACTGTCAATCATCAACTAAATATTCCTCTTGTGTAATTTTCAGAAAATCTTATCGCACATTAATTCTTCTTTTCTCTCTTTCTTTATTCAACTGATCATTTCTATACTTATTTATACAAATCTTCATATCACACTTCCTGCTATCATCATTATTCATAACAACACTTTTCTCAGATTTCTGACCTGAGACATATTTAATCTATCTGCCATAAATCACTGCACTTTTATGTACTGATACCTCTTTTAAAGCTTATCTGTCTTTCTTGATCATATCAAACTCTTTATAACTCTAATCACATTTCCATACACACTGTTTCTTAATATCCTCTGACTCAAATCTCTAATGCCACAATACATTTGCTGAGATTCTCAACTGCAACTTATCACACACACACTGACCTGATCCTTATCACCTTGTTACCATGCACCTGTCTCTGCCAACTTTCTATCTCATTATAACTTACTTACTGAATTCCATATCCAAACTTGTTAATCTCTTCAATTCCTTTAACTGCAAATCTTTAATAACCAAACAGATCTATCACAGAAATACTCTATACTTATCTCCACTAACTCTGTACTTTACTAACATATAATAGGTATATCCCTCTCAGTAGTGCCCTTTCTCCTCTAATCTCTGCAACTGAAAACTTTTAAATACTATACTTTGACTGCTTTAACTGCACTAGTGCCAGGACACAACCACACAATTTATGCCACTATCCACATTGTGGTACAACAGCTGCTCACAACTGCCAATCTAACAAACAGAAACACACGGTTTATGTGCCAAAAGCTCACGTAAAAACTACTTTATATCACACAAAACCGCAAACTTACTACCAGCAGTGGACATTAATCCATGTATTGGGACATTGTACTTTCAATGTCTTTTCATATTCTAACTGGACATTGCTCTGATACCAACTGTGACGGACCGGGTATTTATGCCCAATAAGGCTCCATAACCAGATCCGCCTCCCGCGAACGGACCGAAGTCTCGCAAGGGATATCTCACACACGTGTCCAGTAAGAGTATAAAAGACAAACCACAAGAATATAAGACACAAGAAAGTACATGTGCTCATATCTGCTCACAAATTGTACAACTGTCCCATTACATTAATACATGTCCAATTAAAGAGTACAACTACCTGGGGCATACCCCGAGGGAGCACAAGCTCACACAACACTAACTACTAAACAACTGCTGGTGGTACAAGTCTGACACGACGCCGCTGCAAGCCAAACACACGGCAAGCCCTGAAAAGAACTGTAGGGGAGTGAGCCTCAACAAGTCACTGGCTCAGTAGGGGCTACCCAAAACAACACCGTAACCACAAACACCTCAACCCCAATGGGTCTCACTGGCAACACCAATAGCCAAACCATTTCATGCTCACATCATAACAATAAATAACAATTAAACATAATCATGATAATAAACATGAAGTCCTCAGAAGGTAAGTGGGACTACAGGACTAATATAATATCATTAGTCAGCTCAACTACTAAAGTGCCTAAACCACAGTCTCACTAGCACACTGCTACAACAACTGGTTGCCTAAGCTTCACATAGGCAAATCACTGCCTAGGCTGCAAACTACACAAGCGAACCTCAATCATTTGAGTAACAGGACTGCTAACAAAGAGCTGGTCCTTTATACTCCAAACCACACTACGTCGATAACTACACACGAGGTAATAAGACTGGCTACCACGAAGCCAATCCAAAACACACTAAAACCATAATTGGAATCATACCCAAGAAGGGTAAAACTCAACAAGTGGAAGGTCTCACACGGCCTCCACAGAGCACAGCTCTACTAAATCACAATATGCCTAGGCCACAAGCCTCATCGGCAAATTACCCACCAAGGTAACATGATTAATAACCACAAACTAATCCACAATAAATTATAAACAAAGATCTACTTAAAACGGATAAAATACAACAAGTGGCAGGTCAAACCACAAGACCTCCACAACACACGAGAGCCTGAAAAGGTTGGTACACAATGTACCACCACAAAACTATAAAATAACCCATGAAGGGTACAAGTACCTGCTATTCTGAGGTACCACAACACAAATATCTGAACAAAGGGTACAAGCAGGTGGTAGACACCACACTGAACCACAATTATATTATACCTTTATTTAAGCACAATATTACAAGTAAAACCTCAACCGGCAAGTCACACAAACCACAACTCAGTCACAATTGTGCCAACACCAGGGCACACCTCGAACTGGTCAAACCTCGACCACGAGTCACAAACTCACGAACTACAACTAGTGGAAAAGCACGAGTTAAGCCACAGCTAGAGCTGGCAAAGCACGAGTCAGAAAGAACGACGCCACCACACGGGAACGGACTACTAGCTGATCAGGCCAGTATCCAACCCGGACAACACAACACAAGAACAACCTCTCAGCCTCGCAGTCACAGACGAAAGGTCCAACTGCCGCTCCACGAGAACAAGTCAAACAACTGTGGAGACCAACCAACACCACACCTAAAGACACACAGCTGCAGGCCCATGCCTGGCACCTCTAGGGTCTCTGGCCAGAGCACCCTAAAGTGAGGCACTGGAGAACAGGACTAGCTGGGACCAGTGACGTCTACTGGTGTCTGTACCCCCAACTACGAGCACGCTACAAGCGACTAAAGAACAAACTCTGGGAAGTCGCTGTCCCACTGTCGTCTTTCCCTCAGCCGGCGTACAACTCAAACTCAGGAGTGAGGGTGTCCAGGAAGACGACACAGACCTCAACGGTACAACACAAGTACCGGGACAAAACCCCGAGCACAACAAACACACGTGCCTGGCTCACAAAGAACCTGGGGTACCCGACTAGAGAGGCATTCTGGAATAGGCGCCAGACCACCACACTTGGCAAGCTCAAACAGCGATACTAACACATATAACCTTTACTTATAATTCACAATATACAAGTGTTAGGATTAGCTTAACATCGGTCACCGTGTGACCGCAAAGCTATCCCACACCAACACATAACTGAACCACAAACTTGCCTATTATTGGTCATGAGGTGACCTCCGTGGCAACACACACACCATTTAATACGTAAATCAATATAATGTTATTCGAAAGACAACAACGAACCAGGGCTAGGTCGGTATGGACCTTCACTGCCCAAACACCACAAAGTCATGGCTAGGCTCACACAGGAACTTTACTGCCCAGTTACTACGACAAATCATATGAATTCCATTACAACAATGTGTGTAGTACACACACACTCAAACCACGTAAACAACACGTGTATATTACACCATGGATGGTGTACCACACGTCTTCCACGTAAACCAGATGTCCAACACATGGACAACGCACTCCAAGAGTGCCGCAGGTGCCAACGCACCACACATACTACGTAAAGCAATTACGTACATCACACATCATTCACGTAAAACATGCCCATTACATGAGCAGTATGCTCCAAGAGCATATCAAGTGTACTGGCTCACACCGGTCATCGCCATGCACACGCAAACACACAATACTCATAACCAGAAAAGCTACGTAAACCACACTGCATGAGTACATGCACAAGTTGGCGGCAACATCGACTGCCACTGATAAGAAATAGACGGCAAGCGATCTAGCCGTTTATATCCCGGCTGATGAGCTTGGCGACAAGCGATCTTGACGCCAAGTTCTCCGGCCTTAAACCCTGCAGAAACCCTAATCCGGCTCTACAGGTTTTCCAATCATTAAAACTACAAGAAAATGTACTGGAACGGTTCTTTAAACATGCATGAACCCAAAACAACCGAACACAGCATGCTACGTACATTAAATTACTCAAACCACCCATTATCCCTTCATGGTGCAACTTAATCTGAAAATGCATTATCATGTTGATTCAAGTAGTTAAGTCGTGTTTTAATGTTTCTAACAAGCTAACAAGGCTCGACCGCTACCTCAGAAACGCAATTAAACTCCCGAAAAACCTTGAATCACGTCGAAACTCGAGAAACGCCCCACGAACACCGCGCTCCAATCCGCCATTCCCCGCCCGATCTGCAGCTACCACGCGCACCACAGCCTTCCCACGAGCTCCCGCCGACCGTCAGAACTCGCGAAGAAGCTCAAGGGTGAAGGTGGGGGAAGAGGAAGGGAGAGAGAGGGGAAAGAACAGGGCTCGGGTCTGCCATAAAAACACAGGTGCGTCAGGTTAACGTCAACACATATGCCGCTAACCAAACCGCCACCCCACAAACGTCCACATCGCTCGACGCCAAGTTCAAACAATGGACGTCTACATCGATGGATGCTAAAACCATGTTAACGGCACACCATGGCCGCCAACACAAAGTCGACGTCACCCACCTGGACGCCAACACACTGTTGATGTCCAGCGTACTGAACACCAACACAGACCCATAACCAAACCCGGTAAGGATCTAATAAGAAACACACAACACTAATGGGCCTCACATTGGCCACCAATCCCGCTAAACCTGGATCCACGGGGATCCGGAAAATGCACGACGTTACATCGTAAGTGTGGTCATATCCATCTGACTCACTTGAACACATGAAATAAACACGCAGGATGAGCGAATAACACCCAGTAGGACTTAATATCTCATGAGAACAAGCATGCTTTAAATAATTAATGTCTTAAATGGCATGGTAACGAAAGAGTATAGTCATGTAGAGCATGTAACGATAGCAAGAGAGCAATAGCACTGGTATATTGAAAATAGCACAACGATAACGATAATAGAATGGCCATGTAACGATAATAGCACTTCTATAGCACTTGAATAGATAGCACTTTGATTGTCAACGATTAATTGTTGTAGTATTAAATGACACTAGATGCATGCTGTACACATCCTAATCATGTAACCCATGCAAGGAAATAGCACTCTTCAAGAGCTCTCCCCAGGACCAGACCGGGCCCTATTGCACTGGCATATAGCACTTGTTTGTTATTCTTGACAATCAATGGTATGGCCAAATCGAGTACCAAGATGAGATGAGAGTAATAGAAGAAATAGACGAGAGTACATAGTGAAAGTGAACAGATGAGAGTAACGAGATAGTACATAAGATAGGGGTATAATTGTAAAACATCGTTAAACCACGATAGTATAGTTGCACAGCACCAAGTCGAGTACCGGCAGTCTGGTAGAAATCACAACCGCCCATTATCCGTGCAGTGAACACAGACTAAATGGTCCGGCGTGATCACGAGGTAAGAGAGAACTCACTAAGGTCGTTTGGATCGTACTGATCCCTAAGGGTGTAACGGAATTTAAGGTACAACCAGCTCATCAGCTAAGGACGTGCACCAAAGCCAAGAAGACTTACGGAGGCCTTGACAAGGATTCCCTGGTCCAGTCAGGAGTCTTCCCGGTGGAGAGGTGGTCCATGCCAAGAGAAAATGTGTAGAAACTGGTCTGTCGTGCCTCGAGTGCTCGAAGGCCGAGGGAAGCGGTATCGGTGTATGAAACGCGCGAATAAAACATAAACAAGGGTAATTATTTAAATAGGGAAATTTAGTATTCAGTTTCTCTTGATTGCCAGATATATTATTAAGTAAATTAGCAATGTTTCATGGCAAACATGTTTGTATAGTGAGTGCAAGTGTGGATGAATCAAGAGAACAAATATGATTATGCACATGACTTTTAGATTAGTTAATTCCATGTAATAATATTCATTAATAATTAACAAGTTGAAATGCATCTTGACAATACTTAATTAAGGTTACACAGGGTTTAATTAACATATATAGCAAGGTTATAGGTGTAATTGCATGTTCTGGCCATTCTGTTAAGATCGCGACGTAGGGGTCTGTTGCATTCAGGTCACGACATAGGTTCGGGTCGCGTTCAGGTCACGCCACCAGGACCGGTCGCATTCTACTGAGCCGGATGCTGGGGTGAACCAGAGGGTAGGTCGCGACATGTCGACCCGTCGCGTTCAAAATGCGATGGTTTTTTCTGTCGCGACCCCTTATGAGGTTTTGACTAGGTTACTTTTTGTTGACCTAATCATGTACATGTCTAGGAAATGATTTAATTCTCAAGGCATGCTCAATGGAATTTGGGCAAACCAGGCTCGTTAGAACCCTAACAACATGCAGTATTTATGCTAATTTTATCAAGGCATGAGCATGAGTAGATTCGTGGTTACAAGCAAAACATGAAGGTTCGGACAAGACATGTCAATAGAGATTTGGGCATTTAATTCGCCCTCATGCAAGAACGAAAAAGGGCGAAACAAGAGGGCTTTTGAAAGGGATCATGAAGAAGGGCAGGACCGAGCACTTGGAAGCTAGAGAGAGAGGCTAGAGAGAGAAGCTCTGGGGTGTTGCCGGAGGCTTCTTCTCCCTGTCTGCCGGCGGCCTGTGGGTTGTCGGCAGGTAACCTGTGTTTGTCCCTATGGGGGATGTTGCCCCTCATGGTGTGGAGGGCATGAGCTTTGCGCGTGCGTTAGATTCCAGTCTGCGGCCAACAAACATAGTTCTTCCTTCTAAACCTCCAGCCTTTACAGACGATGGATTGCTGGCTGTATACTTCTCCAAGGATGAGTTCAGAAGGTCTGAGGAACCTTTGAGGCTAGCGATTGTTGCAAAGTGTTCCTATGGTAGGCCAACGATTCCTGACATTAAAAGTTGCCTCTCATAGAGACTAGCTCTTAAGAATGATTTCATTGTTAGCTCTCTTAATCCAAGGCATCTATTGTTTCGTTTCTTTCATGAGGAGGACTTTTTGAAGGTGCTTGTCCGGAAGAACCTTTACTTAAAGGGCTATCTGTTTAGGTTCTTCCAATAGTCTGCAGAATTTGATTTTTCCACTGATCCAACTCTTATTCCCATCTGGGTGGGCTTCCCCAACCTCCCGGTTAACCTTTACAATGAGGACTATTTGAAGTGTATTGCTGGGAACTTTGGTGAGGTGCTACGTATCCATGATTCCACGTTGGCCTGGACCCAGACTTCTGAAGCCCTTGTGTGCGTGGATGTGGACATAGCGAAGCCTTTATCTGATCGCATATGGATTGGTAATGGGGAGAAGGGTTTCTGGCAAGTGGTAACTTTCACAGGGTCCCCCTATATGCAATTTTTGCCGAAGGCTGGGTCACTCGCAGGATAATTGCAAGAATAAATCCAAGGAAAAAGTTCAAACTGTGCAAACTGCTCAGGCCACTACTTTGCCTACAGGTCAAGATATGGAGTGGCGTGTTGTTAAGCGCAAGTCTGTCCTTATGAAGGATAAGGTGCCATTGCAGAAGACTTCTATGGTCCATGTTTCTAATGTCTTTGATCGTCTTTCTGGTGATGTTTGTCCTCTTGATAATACTTCGAAGATACCTACTGTTATGCAAGATGTTATCCGCAAACATGGTCCGTTATCTGGTGATGTCGATGCTCATGGTATTACTGAGAATTCTAAGGTTCATGCTGTTCCTGAAGAGTTGCAAGGTCCGGGGTGCCCTTTACTTCACAATGAAGAGTTGCTAGCCTTGGAAGTGTCTCATGAAACGGAGGTCGTTGCCCCTACCAGTCTGCATGTTGGTCGGTTGGACGTGCATGCTGCTCACGTCCAGGATAATACTTCAATTGAGGTTCCTTCCCCGACTGTTTTGCCAGAGGGGGTTCTGGTTATGACCCCGGGCGATGGTTCTCCGGCGAATCTTGTTGCTCCTAAATTTGTGCATGGCAGTGAATCATTGTTTTTGGAAGAAAATATTCTGTTAAAGTCGCAAGGTAAGTCTAGCCGTTCTGAAGCTACGGGGATTCCTTCTTTTGTTCCTATGCTTGGTACCTTGCGAGCATCTTCCTCTGCTATTGCCAATTCTGAAAATTTGCTTATGGCCAACGTAAATCTTTCCAAAGATGGTGTGGTGCCCACGGAGGTGTCCTTTGGGTATCACTCATCATGATTTTATCTGCACTATTTTGGAATATTAGAGGCATTTCCAACCTTGCCTCTAAGAGATCTCTTAAATGTCTCATAAAGATCCACCAATTGAAGATTATAGCTATCGTTGAACCTAAAGTTCCTTTTTCTAAAGCTGGGCCTCTGTGTCGTTATTTAAAGATGGAAGGCTATGCTGGTAATGATGGGGAGGAGTCTACGATCTGGCTATTGTGGTCTAATTCGATTTCTTTCATGGTGACTGGAAGCTCTGATCAATTTATTAATGCTAACATCATGAATGGGGATACGCCGGTGTGCATGGTTACTGCACTTTACGCTGCATGCAACGTACAGCTTCGTCGTACCCTTTTTTAGAACCTCCTGGACCTAGGAAATAATGTTTCTTTGCCTTGGCTTGTCGGTGGTGACTTCAACTGCGTTTCTAATACTTCTGAGAAGAAGGGCGGAGCTACTCCTAATCACAATGCTATGATTGATTTCAACTCGTTCTCCTCAGCTGCAGGTCTCCTGGATGCTGGTTATGGTGGTCAGCATTTCACTTGGTCCAATAATAGAGTTGGTCGGGCGGCTGTGAGTGCCAGGTTGGATAGAGTCTTTGTTAACCTCCAATGGAGCTCGCTCTTCCCTGGCTTATGCGTTAAGCATCTCCCCAGGGGCCCTTCTAACCATGCACCCTTGCTTATGAGCTTAGCTGCTAAATCTTCTGTTCCTTCTAGATTTATCTTTCAGAAGATGTGGGTCACCCATGAGTCTTTCATGCAAAGCGTTACTGAGGTCTGGAGAAATACTCATGTCACGTCTCATAATCCATCTGTTATCCTCCAAATCAAGCTTAGAGAGACCAAGCAGATGTTGCGCTCTTGGAATAAAACGGTGTTTGGGATGTTGGAGGATGTGGTTCTTCGTGCTGAGAATCAGGTGACTGCCATGCAAACCCTTTTTGATGATGATCCTTCTGCTATGAATAGAGAGTCTCTTAATGCTGCTAATGCAGATCTTACGCGTGCTCTGAATTGTCAAGAGGTTTATTGGCTCAAGTGGATTACTGATGGGGACAAAAACACCTCTTTCTACCATGCTGTAGTTCAGGATAATAAAGAAGAAACTTTATCCAAAAGCTCAGGGTAGATGGTGATTGGTGTGAGGACCAATCTATTCTTTCTAATGAGGCGGTTAAGTTTTTTCACCATCTCCTCACTTCAGAACCTCACACTATTGATGACTCAGTGTTACAGACTATTCCCAAGCTTATTTCTGATGATCACAATGTCATGTTAACGGCTATCCCTACTGCTGAGGAGATCAAGCAGGCTGTCTGGGTGATGAATGGTGAAGGAGCCCCGGGTCCTGACGGGTTCTCAAGTTGTTTCTTCACAGCTTGCTGGTCTATTATTTCGGAGGATGTTTGTGCTGCAGTGAGAGGTTTCTTCATGGGGATTCCTTACCTAGAGGCGTTAATTCCTCTCTTATTGCTATCATTCCAAAAACCGCTCACCCTTCATCTTTTGGAGACTATAGACCCATTAGTTTGTGCAATTTCTGCTATAAGATAATCTCTAAAGTGTTTTGTACCCACCTCACTGATATCCTTCCTCTTATTATCTCTGAGGAGCAGGGTACGTTTGTTAAGGGCAGGAACATTGTTGATAACATCCACCTTTCCAATCAGCTTATACAGGATCTTGGAAGAAAAACTCGGGGTCACAATGTTATCCTTAAGCTAGATATGATGAAGGCTTATGACAGAGTTGAATGGGATTTTTTGTTTGCTATTCTTCGCCATTTCGGATTCTCCAACAGGTTCATCTCTCTCATTGGCATGATGGTTGCTAATTGCTGGTTTTCCATTATATTCAACGGTACTTTGGTTGGTTATTTTCATTCTACTAGAGGTTTGCGTCAAAGTGACCCTTTAGCTCCTGCTCTTTTTATTATCATGGAAGAGGCTCTTAGCAGAGGGTTAAAATATGTCCACTCTATCGCTCCCCTTATTCTGTTTGCTGGTCCCAGGAACTGTCCGACTGTTTCTCACTTATTATTTGCAGATGATACTCTGGTTTTCACCAATGGCCATACTTCTAGTATTCAGAAGTTATTGTCTTTCCTGCGCAGCTATGAGTGTTCTTTTGGGCAGAAAGTTAATGTTTGTAAGAGCAGCTTCATCATATCTCCCAAGGCGCCTTTATCTTTGGCGAAGAAATTGTCCTCCATTACTGGTTTTCACCAGCAAAAGGGTGTTCTTCGTTATCTTGGAGTCCCTATCAGATGTGGTCGTGCTAGAGTTGCTTATTACAAGTATCTTATTGATAAAATAAATGCTAAAATGGTCTCTTGGAAATCCAAGCTCCTTTCTCAAGCTGGCAGGGTCACGCTCATCAAATCGGTCCTCAATGCTATTCCTATTTACCTAGCTGCTGCAACGGCTATTCCTAAATCTGTTATTAATTACATTGAGAGATCGTGTGCTAATTTTCTTTGGAATGGGAGTGATGGGGTTCGCCGGAGGCACTGGATCTCTTGGGATATCGTTCAACGTCCTATTTCTGAAGGTGGTCTTCACATCAGGAGTCTTTGGCATGTTAAAACTGCCTTGGCGTCTAAACTTTTGTGGAACATATATCATGGTACGTCTATGTGGCCTGGTTATGCCAGGGTTAGATACAAGGTTACTCCGGGTATGCTCTCTCTACTTCTTATCCTCATGGCATGCCAAAAAGAATTTTTAACACTGCACAACAAATGGTTCTTAGCAGATCTAGGTGGATTATTGGCGATGGGAGGAGTGTGAACTTTCTTAACCATGTTTGGATTGGTCAAGGGCCGCTTAATGACTTGTTATCTTCTCCTTACACTGGTCCCCTGATCACTGTCCGTGAGGTTATTGAAGATGCTAACCATCCTGTTCGGAGTTTGATTCCTTGTCCCAACATCCTTCAGAATATTAAGCTTTTGGACCATGAGGATTGTTGTGTGTGGACTGGCAATCCTGGTGGTTCCTTCACCACTGCTTCGGCTTATAACCTTCTTTCTCTGCATGGGGTTGAGAGAAAGTCTCTGGATCGGTTATGGAACAACAAGTTTTATAAGCGCGGCTCCTTCTTCAGCTGGAAGCTCTTAAATCGTGCTGTCCTGTGGATTCCCGGATTGCTGATCAGGGCATTGCGTTTGTTTCAAAGTGTTCCTGCTGCTCTATCCACTGCTCTGAAGATCTGAACCACCTCTTTATTACCAGTGATCTAGAGCGCAGCTTGTGGGGGTGGGTCGCTCCCATGTTGGATATTAACGTGTCTGTGTATACCAATATTACTACCCGCTTGTGGAAGATCCTGAATCATTGCAATCCCGCCTCTCCTGCTGGGTTCATTTCTCTTTATTATTCTATTTTGGTTATCTGGGAGATCTGGCGTGCAAGGTGTCTTATGAGGTTTAAGGGGAAGCGGCTGGCCATTGGGCATATTCTTCACAACATCCGGTACTTCATTAATTCCTCCCTTGACTTACTGATCTTTAAGAGCAAACCACCGGATATGTACCTCAGGGATCTTCACCAATTTGGTTTAAACATTCAGTGTAAAGAAAGATCTGTTAAGCTCATTAGGTGGATTCCGCCCGATTTTGGGTTGGCTCTCAATGTTGATGTGGCCAGTAAAGGTAACCCGGGATTATCTGGAGGTGGAGGGTGCATAAGGGACACTTCTAGCAGACTTCTTTTTGCTTTTGCTCATCACTACGGATTTGGTAGCAGGTTGGTGGTTGAGGTGCGTGCTTTGTACGATGGTCTTCGTCTGGCTTCTGAATATGGATTCCCGCTCTCCATCATCTATTCTGACTCGGTCACCCTTGTCACATCCATCAGCACAAACAAACCGCTATCTTGGGAGTTCCTTCGCTGGTGGCGTGTTGCTTGTTCTATCATTCAAGCCTCTAATGTTAAGGTCCTTCACTCTTATCGTGAAGCGAATCAGGTCGCTGATGCTCTTGCTAATGTGGGTTGTAAGATTGAAAGCAATCATGTTTTTTTTCTGCTTCTTCCCTGCCTCATGTTTGTAAAGGCCCAATCACTTTGGACCGATCTGGATTGCCCAATCTCAGATCTGATTAGCTGGGGTATACCCCTTTGCTTTTGTACTCAACTTCTTTGTTAATAAATTTAGGCCCATGTTGCCCTCACTGGTGGAGTGAGAACATCCTCCCCCTCTGGAGGAGGGTGCACTCTCCTAGTTTGAGGCCCTGAGGACCTCTTTAATTAAAAAAAAAGAAAAAAAAGAAAGGGATCATGAAGACTACCTAGGGTAATTTTTACACAAATTTAGCTTGAGAGATTGTCTACCTTTCTTTGCAGTAAAGAAAAAACCCTAGTTGGTGACGAAGAGAAGATGAAAATCCAAGCTCCAAGCCCTTCTCTTCCAAGCTCCTACGTTCTCCAGCCTCTCCCTTCGTCTCCCAAAGTTTCAGCAACACAAATGAGGGTTTATAGGGTCGGATTAGGGTGTTTTGTTGGCTAATAGAGTCCAACCCCTTCTAAGAGTCCTTTTCTTCAAATTTTGAATTTTCCCTAATTATCACCTCCTTCCTAGTATTTATCTCCCACTTAGGATGGGAAGAGAGCCAATTTCGTGGGTAATGGGTTAGGGTAAGTTTAAGACCTTTTTAGGAGATATATGAGTTGTTAATATTTATCTTACACCTTTTTATAATTACTATTATTAAATCCGAATGTGTCATAATTCCTCCCATCTCATGATGGCTCTTCACATTTGGACCCAACAATTCATGTTAGGACCACTAATAAAACACATCACTAATTTTAGCTTAATGGGCTTAATTATTCCCTAAAATTCTATTTATTCTTCCTTTATTCTAATTAAATGTATTTAACTCATTTATTAAATTTAAAATTTTTATTTTATTTTGAATTTAAAAATCAAGGTTGCTACACTCCCCCACTAAAGAAATTTTGGTCCTCCAAATTTAATAAATAAGAGTGTAACTACATATAATACTGACCTATAAACAATTCAGGATACTTGGTTTTAATGGCATTTTCCAATTCCCACGTCGCTTCTTCTTGTCCTCGTTTATTCCATTGGATCTTTAATAATGGAACCTCCTTGTTCCGGAGTTGCTTGATCTTTCGGTCAAGGATTTTCACAAGGTCTTTATTCATATGCCAAGTTTTCTTGTACATCTAGATTCTGATATTCAATAATATGTTTGGATCGTAAACATATTTCCTCAACATTGACACATGAAATATGTCATGTATATTGGATAATTGAGGTGGAAGTGCCAGCTTATATGTCATCCCCCCAACTCTCTTTATTATCTCGTACGGTCCAATATATCGTGGGCTCAATTTTCCTTTGATTCCAAACCTCTTGATTCCTCTTCGGGGTGACACTTTAAGGAACACATGATCACCTTGTTGAAATTCTAGCTCTCTTCTCCATCGATCAACATAACTTTTCTGACGGTCTTGAGCAGCTTTCATTCGATCTTGCACTAACTTTATAATTTCTGTCGTTTCTTGAATCATTTCAGGTCTGAGAATGTATGTTTCTTTCAACTCCACCCAACATAGTGGTGATCTACACTGCCGGCCATATAAAGCTTCAAATGGTGCCATTTGAATAGTAGATTGATAACTGTTATTATAAGCAAACTCCATAATTGCTAATTGCTTCCTCCAGTCATTTCCAAATTCTAGAACACAGGCACGACACATATCCTCAATAATTTTATTTAATCGTTCCGTTTGTCTGTCTGTTTGAGGATGAAATTTCAGCTTGGTTCCCAGTGCATCTTGTAACTCTCTCCAGAAATGTGAAGTGAATCTTGCATCTCTGTTAGAAATAATATCTTTTGGGATTCCATGTAACCGAATAATTCTTCCAGAAAAAATATCAAGAAATTCTTTTACTATCAGAATATCCTTCAACCCAGTAGCATTCTGATTTATTAATGTCACATAAGCCAAATACCCTTGACATCTTTTTGTACTAACTTACATGCTTTAACTGCCGAGATTATGGGTATTCTTCTTGTACGGGGTTTCTCAAAAATCATGAAGTAAGCTTCCTTACCTAGAAAGGTTACTTATCTTAATTGGCAATCCAGATTTGCATGATATTTAGATAGCCAATCTACCCCAAGGATTACATCATAATCCCACATCTCAAGACATATCAAATCGCTTGGCAAATTATATTCTTTGACTAGAATTTGACTAGCAGGGTAATATTCCTTAAGTTTCTTACCCTCACTTAAAGGAGTTGCAACCTTTAACTGTGTAGGTAGTGGAACTGATTGCATTTCCAAGGATCTAGCAAACTCATAGCTAATGAAAGAATGTGTAGCTCCTGAATCAAATAATACATATGCGGGTTTTGAGTTTACTAGTAATGTACCTTCAATAAGTCCCCCGTCCTGCAGAGACTCAGGTTCCACTTCTTGAATAGCTTGTATACGTCCCTGCTTGGCTCAGGGATTCTGGTTTGTTAGTGCGTTCTTTATCATAGGACAATCCGGAATCCGATGTTGAGTACTTCCACATCGGAGACAAGCACCCAACCTACGCCAACAGTTCTCAGTCTTATGTCCACTGAGGTGGCAATGCCGACACACATCCTTGTTTCCAACTGGAGCTTTCCCTGCTTTCTTAGTGGATTGTTGAATTTTAGAGGCATTCCCCGACTCAAATTTCCTCTTATGGTCAGAAGAACTATCACCACTCTTTCCTCTAATCTTCTCCACAGTATCGTTAGCAGCTTCTAACGCCAAGGCTCTTTTAACAATTCAGAGTATGTGGTAATCAAGTGATGTGTTAACTGTGTGATGAAGTTTGGATGCAGCTCGTTCATAAATCTCTTTGCTTTCAATTTTTCTGTAGCTATTAGATGAGGAGCATACTTGGATAGTCGGGCAAACTGTGCCTCATACTCCGATACCGACATTCTGAGTTGCTTTAAACTAGCCTTTCCTCTCCTGAACTACCTCGGAGAAATACTGATCATTAAACAACTCCACAAACTCCTCCCAACCCACCTGGTTTGGATCTTCTAGAGTAGATTCCACTGTTTCCCACCATGCTCGAGCATCACGTTCTAATTGAAATGTTGCTAGACGTATCTTTTTCTCTTTGTACATCGGATCAATTTAAAGATTCTCTCAATATCCTTTAACCAATTCTCAGCCTCATCTGGATCTGTGCTACCTGCAAATCTTGGAGGATCAAGACTCCAGAAATCCTTAAACAAACTTGTTCCATTGTGGCTGTTGTTCTTGGCCACAGTCCTCATTACCCGTGTGAAATCATGCATCGAGCTTTCCATCTTCTTCTAATTTGCATCACTTCCATCCATAATTAATTTGAACAATATCTGAGACATTCAACAATGCATACATTAATACCATAACCAAACCATGCTCACATTCATTACATACAAATTTACAGTTTCACATAACATACCACTTTTCATTAACTAGTCAAAATATTTACATTACATTAGCATTCTTGTCTAATAGACCAAAAGATAGTTACAACATTCCTAATAGGCCGAAAATATTTACAATACTTCAACATCCTTTAACCTCTCACTTACATATATAGGTGAGTTATATATATAATCCCTACTTAACCAAAAAGAGAGGTTACAAAAGTGAGTTCCTTATTCTCTAATTAACTTCAAGTCTGTACAACAGACTCCACAGACGGCTGCTGGTCACCCCCAGGCCCATGATACAGCTCCCTGGCTGCTTCCGATAGTACTTCCCAGTACCCTTCCACCTGATGGAGCAACATGTCCTATCCTAACTTCATATTGTCTAGATTACTCATGATTTGAGTCATGGTCTCCAAGGAGGCACGGGGATTCTTGCCAGAAATGCACCCGTAGTCAAGTTCAACACTTCCTCCTTGATCTACACATGTGCTTCCCGTTGGGCCTGAGCATACAATTCCACATCTTGTCGGAGCATTTCCATTACTGCCACAAGTCGTTCCTGAGCATTCATGTCCATACTATAGCGAATAACAAGTTAAGTACCTACGTAATTACAAAATCACTATTACCTTTATAACTAATCCCAAGTTTCTACCCCAACTCAATGGTCATTCCCTACGTTTACAAAACATAAGGCACTGATACAAAATTATCTGTCATGTCCTAATAAAAGTCTATTTATTGGAAAAGATAGAAATGGATAAAAGAAATAGAACTTATGTTGACTCATCTAACATTGTTATAGCGGAAGCATCATTACATAATACTCCTCATACAGTCTATAAGAGGAGCAAGAGAAAAAGAAAACTTATTTACAACTCATTACTACATTACTAAAGAAAAACAAAGTTGTTGAACTTCTGAGGACTGGTTGTCCCGCTCAGCACACTCCCTCCCTTTAAGCATTACCCTCGTCTTGATCACCTGAAATGGTAGGATTTGGTGAGCTAACTAGCCTAGTAGAATTCAATCTTCTAATCTTAGGGATCGAGATAATCAAGAACAGGATAAAATTATCTGCTAACAATGCAGGACAAGGAAGACTAGATAACCATGACAAATAGTTCACAAATGTGAAACAGGAATGCTGAACTAAGAATAGCATGACCAAGAGTTCAAGACAATAATCCATGTTCTGATTCAAATACACTCAATTCTTGATAAAATAGCATGATGACTAATCAAGCTTGTATTGATGCAATGCGAAATATCCACAGATCCTTTATCGTTCCGTACGACCACTAAACAAATTCGGGTGCTCCTCTTAGGACTGGACCAGCCCTATTTGCACATGCATATATCTCAAATGAGTCCAAAGACCCACAAATTGTCATCATAATTCATTCTTGCACGGTTTCAAGTAGGGGATATATAAGTACTCAAGGTTTCTCACAGAACAGGGATTCAAGTTACAATGTAAACACTTACAGAAATTTGGAGACAAGCATGAGTCATATGTATTGGAGATGTTCAAAGACATTCCATAGTGAAATATGGATGACATTTGAATGATCTTTCTCGAGGTTACAATGGTTGGAATCCAAGGAAATAAGGGTATCAACTAGTTGGGTCAATACTAAGGTGAGTCATCAAAAGCTTGGATAAGAAAAGGTGCTGGAAAGCAAGACTGGACAGTGTATGTCGACAGCCAGAGGTGGCTGTCGATAGGTGCAGGCTTCCAGAACTAACTTTCTTTCTGGAGTCTGTCGACAGGCCTGGGTTTGCTGTCGACAGGCCTGGGTTGGCTGTCGACAGGTTAGGTCCATCTATCGACAAACAAGAGTTATATGTCGACAACAGCTGCTGGTTTTTATGAAGTTTTAGGTTCTGGAAGCTTGAGGCCTGTCGACAGGTGATTCCCAACTATCGACAACCGCAGGTCCAGCTTCCAAAAGTTGATCTATAGCCACTCTAAAGACCTTTTTAATGGTTCCTATGAATCCAAACATGGTTAACAACAACTAGAAAGATTTGTTTATAGTTCTAAATACTACTTTACATGGAGAACAAAAATAAAGCATGAGAAACACAACCTATACATGGGTGGCTAGAAATTTAGAAAAAAGGAAGTACTGGAAGTACCACTCATCTAAACAATATTTGCTTGCATCCAATAGGAAGATTCCACAAGTACACATGCTAAAACATGATTACAGGGAATGGACACATAATTCAAAAGGTGGTTTATGGAGTCAAAGACAAGTGTGTAAGTGGTCAAACACCTAAACAGAAGACTCTTTAGCACGGTTAGGAGATAAGAATGAGAAAAGAAGGGAGGAATCCTACCTGGCTTAAGAAGATGAAAGCTTTCACTTCTCCTTAACGAAGGATCCCACCATAGCAGGAGGAAGGGAACAACAAGGTTGCAGACATAGCAGCTAGAGGAGTAGAAGCCGCAGCAACAGCCACGGCAGCGGCTACAACTACAGCAAGCAGCACCTACGACAAGAGCAGTAGCAGCAGCAGCTCCAACAGCAACAGCTCCAACAGCAAGAAGCAGGAGAGAAGCCAGTGCAAGAAGTGGAAAAACTCCCACGAAGGGTGAGGGGAGGCTTATATAAGCTCTCAATCCCATGCATTGCATGACACGTAGGCTGCACAGGTGGAGCCATAAGACTCCCTTTTACCATGCTATGCCACATTTACCATGCATGGATTCCCCATCTTACACATGTGGTAAAACGTGTAAGCATCCTAACCCAGGTGAAATGGGCTTACGTATCCCGTAATGCGTAAGCAAGAGTTAAAAAAAATGGATTATGTAAATGGGTGGAAAATAGCTGACCCATTTGTCCTTAAAATTTTATATCCAAATGATGTCCATTCAAGTTGAAATTTCAACCATAAACTAATAACAAGGTTTTACAATTATGGTAATTTTAATTTAATTTTTAGAATTTATTTTTCACCCAACCAAAAATTGCCCGAAAAATAGTTGCGTCAGCTTAATCTCGAAATCCGCACGTCAACCATTCTGGATATTTATATTTCTGATATCAACACATTTTTCTAGAAATTATGGTGTTCTCAGATTTTATTTTCGTTACAGAATTCCGGTGTCGCTCTGTCGGAGCGCGCACCTCTGAGTACGACACTGGAATAACATTTATTATCACCAATTAATCCTAAATTAAAGATAATTACAACTCATGAAAATAGTTACGTTTAACAATCAAGTTATTCACAATTTTCTAATAAATAAAATTTTTGGGGCGTTACAGTCCCACTACTGGCTCTCCCTGAACCGGTAGTCCTGCGAGATACGCCACATCCTCCAATGTGGGTATCATGTGCCCCTAAGGCATGACGAATGCCTTGCAGTCCTCATCCCACCTTTCCCTCAGCACCTCGAGGTAGGGGACGTCCACGTGGAAGGGCCGCACTGCCAAGAGGTGCCCAAACCCCATCCCTGCGACCCGTGTCTACTGGGTCTCCGGCAGTGCCCTGTACCACGCCCAGCACAGGTCCCACGTCACCATACTCTCACGGCCTTGTCCCTACACAAAACATAGAAAATTAGACGTCAAGATCGATTGCCATTAGAAAACATATTAACGGCAACCATGTTTCTGTTTACAGATAGTAGACATCCAGGGCATTGCCGTTTGCGTGGCTTGGATAGCCTATATAAACCCCATTTATTCACTCCTATGTACCGTTTGGATACCTACATCGTCTCTTTTTGTTGCTCCTTCTGCTGTTATAGGAGGCTTCGCTAGGAGGAAAACAAAAGAATGAAGGAGGACTTCTGCTCATTGTCAGGTAGGATTGTCCTTTCTCCCTCTTCCTCCTTCAGTTAGAGTCCTTGAGATTAAGCATCCACCTTTATTATTACCTTTCCTCTCTCTTCCTATTTCTCTACATGCTATCCGTACTATGACGGTCTCCTCACTTCATCCTTCTATTTGTTTCATCATGTTGATCATGGAATGTTTTGTATAGGAATGTGCTCAAGACCCAAAACCATTGATTGAGCTTCAATATGGACTAGGATCACTTTAACAGTGACTTTCCAGCCAATTTTAACCCCTCCTAGAAAGAAAATCAGTGTCTGTTGATAGACAGATCATATCTGTCGACAGATACCTTTGGGTTCTAGAAACCACAGCTGTTGACAACCAACCAGTGGATGTCGACAACCAACCAGTAGTTGTTGACAACCAACCACTAGTAGTTGTCGACAACTAGAGCCCATATTCATGAAAGTAGTTCTGGATGGAATAGTAGCTATCGACATCCAACCAGTGGATGTCGACAACCAACCAGTAGTTGTTGACAACCAACCACTAGTAGTTGTCGACAACTAGAGCCTAGATTCATGAAAGTAGTTCTGGATGGAATAGTAGCTATCGACATCCAACCAATAGTTGTCGACAACCATCAGTATTTGTTGACAAACAGAACTAGTTCTTCATCAATTCTAGTTGATACACTTCTATATTGTCCAAACAAGTTGTCTTTCCTATTTTCTTGGATTCTAAACTACTTTACCACCAAGATGACTTATTTAACCATCAACCAACTCATCTTTGAATCTCTATCTCTATTGTGCTCATGAAATATAACTTATGATCTTAAGATAGTACTTTCTTCAAAGAGGGAATTAGGATCACTTGTGATAGCACCAGTCATTTGTGGTCAGCTGTGGGCAACAGTTTGTAAGTAAATCCAAGTCAGTGGTCTGGTGATGGTGGGTAATAAACCTCGTTCTTGCGCAATGAACAAGATCCGAGGTGTTGGAATTGCCTAGGCACTAAGGATGTATTTATGTTATTTATTAACCTCTTGAGAGCAGTATGATGCATGTTGAATTCAATTTCTAAATTAAGTTATGATCTAAATTTTGAAAGATATATGTGACTTTTGGTTCTAAAATTTGTTTGGGCCTGATATGAAACCGAATTGTGTTATTTGTTATGCTAAGTTTGAAAGTTCATGAGCTAGTATGTCATTGATCCATATGCACACTTTCTGAATAATCATTTAGTTCTGTAATTTGAATTCATGTCCTTCACTACTCAAGTTTTGTTAGATTAAGTTATGAAATTTGACTTATGACTTCTGTTCTAACACCGAGTCTAAATCTATACTTTTGTATTACTTTCATACATTCAACTCTTGAATTCTAGACATTCAAAAATAAAGATAGCATGTCCTATAAAAGCTACTATTCAGGATTTGATTGAAAGACTTATACTTCCTTCCACCTACTGAGTCTTCTGACTCATGCCTTTGCTTTCTCCAAACCCTTTCAGATTGAAGGTGGATGCAATTTCAGCTACAGATTACTTTCACTTCCGCAACTGATCAAGAAGAAGAACATAATTTTAGTGACTCTCTAGAAATTTTTGTTGTAGTACTAAAAGTCTAGAGAGAGAGTGTTTGGCTTTATGTAAATTATGGATGTTAGTACAAAAGAATCGTGTTGATGTATAATACTTTTAATGATGACTTTGTGGAATGGTTTGCTAGTTTTGCGCATGTCACAGGTCTATCTGCCCATAACAAATTTTGTCAGTGTAACCCCTCTTCTGTACATAAGTATGTATTGTGTGTGTGTGGTTGGAAGAGGGTGTTACATCGGTAATTCTCGATGTTTATATTTTTAGAATGAACATATTTTTCTGATAATTATGGTGGTTTCATATTCAATTCTGTTACCAAAGTCCGGTGACGTCCTGTCGGAGTATGCACGTCTGCTGGAGTTATGTTAATACTATAATAATATCTCTAAATAAAAAATAATCATATTTACTATTTACATAAAATATGATTATTTCTAATTATTTTTTATTTAGAGACAATTTTATATTATTAATATAATCTTGATATTTTAGCAACACGATTATTAATAAATGGGAGTAACATAACCTCGGCCAAAAAGATACCCACTGTGATAACCTTAAGTTAATGCAGAGTGTCTATGAGATGCAACCTTGAAGGGAGGTATCACATGACCACGTTAACATAACTCTGATATTGTCTTGATAAGTGCGTACTTCAACAGGATGTCATCAGACTTCAGTAACAGAATTGAATATGAAACTATCATAATTATCAGAAAAATATGTTCATTCTAAAAATATGAACATTGAGTATTACCGAAATACGGATATCGAGATTAATTTGATTTATTAATTTTTTAGATAATGATAATTTTCACTCGATAAAATTTTATTTTAAAAAATTAAACTAAAATCATCATAAAATATATCACCTTCTAATTAATTTATGTCTAAAATTTCATCTTAATAGGAAGAAAATCGGCCATGCAGCTTTCCATAAAATAAGGAAATTGGCCGGCCGATTTTATTACTTTTACATTTTTTCAAATGGCCGCGTCTGTTGACCGTACAAAGTGTGTTATTGTGCGAGCTAAAATTTTTACATTTCTATTCACCTAATCATATTTTGAAAATATGCCATTTTTAAACAAAACCCAAACATCTCCTCCTCCTCCACCATCAAATATAAAGCAGATGCTGACCTCTAATTGCCGAGCTGATACGGATACTCGACGTGACGAGGATCCCTGTCACCAGGGAGGGGATACAGGCCAGTTTTGATGGCTACGAGTTGGTACAGCTCAAGTTGACGCGTATAATTATCCATGGAAGGGGAGCGAAAACGTTCTTTTCCGTTTCCCTTTACTTGGGTACGTACGTGGGTGGATGTTTCCACCTTAATGACTCTCTCTCTCTCTCTCTCTCTCTCTCTCTCTCTCTCTCTCTCTCTCTCTCTCTCTCTCTCAATATAGGAGGGATGCCTGCCACTGCCACTCCACTCTGTTTTCCGTTGCAGGGTCAGCACGAAGCTTTGCTAATGTTTGCTATAGATATCGAGAGAGGTTTTTCCAGTTTTGCTCAACTCCTTTTTTAGGAAGCAGACAGAGGAAGAATGGCATGACAGGAAGAGGGAACGGGGACCATAAAAGTAGGGGAAGTGGCATGGTGTCGTCGTCTCCGACGAGGGAGATACGAAGAAAGCTATAGAGAAAGAGAGAGCGAGCTGTGTGTGTGTGTGTGCGCCCTCCCTCTTCTTCGTGCACCGCGACTGTGTAGAGGCGGGGATAAACAATTATAAACTCGTTCAGAAGGGCGGGTCGGTCGTGTACAGCAACAGGAGCGAGTGGGAGCAGAGGCAACGTTGAATAGGAGAGACACAGGAGAGACGCGGAGATTGTTCGCACCCCCACCACCTACCTCATCCCCATCTCTCTCTCTCTCTCTCTCTCTCTCTCTCTCTCTCTCTCTCTCTCTCTCTCTCTCTCTCTCTCTCTCTCTCTCTGGCTCTCGCTCTCTCCATGCTCCTTCTCGTTCAATGTGTATAAGAAGCAGCAGCAGTGTCTCCACCCGCCTTCGTGAAACCGACAGCACCGCCCACCACCAAATATCTCTTCTCCTCCTCCTTTTGCTTATCCGCAACTTTCCCCCCTTCTTAATTCCCCTCCTCTGCTACCTCTTCCATCCTTCTTTCTTCTCTGCTGCTTCTCTTCAAACTAGGTCTCCTCTCTGTTTCCAAGCTCTTGCTGGGTTCCCTTCTACTTTCAGGCTTCCCACTTCTGCCACGATGGCGTTCAGCTTGAGGAAGGGTTTCTCCGTCTCCTCCTCCGGCGTGGCCGGATGGAACAACAAGAAGCCGCTGACTGGCGGCCCGCCTTCGTCGCTGTTGTTCACCCCCTGGAAGAGGGAGTTCAGAGGCGAGCAGGTGGTGCTCAGGGATCAGCAGGCTGGCACCGGCGGCTGGGATTCCAGGGATCACTCCGTCCATGTAAGCACAACCCCCTTAATCTCTGCCCTAAGCACCAATCTGAGATTTATCATCTCACGTACAATTTTGTCGATGTTCGCTATCTTCTATAAAGACACAGGCGACCTCTTTCTGCGTTCCCCCGTCGATGAGATGGTGGGAGAAGGGCGAGGCGCCGAACATGGTGGAGATCGGGTCTACCCAGGAGCTCGTCGATTCGTTGTTCAACGCAGGCGACAGGCTCGTCGTGGTCGACTTCTACTCCCCCGGCTGCGGTGGCTGCAAAGCCCTCCATCCCAAGGTTAGCCAGCTCATGACAGGACGAATTGCTTAATCGGTGTCTGCTCTTGCACCTGTTCATGCCATTTGTGAGAACATTAATTTGGAGCAGCAATAGATCAGGGAATCTCCTCTTACAAAGCTTGCTCTCTTTCTGTTTCAGATATGTCAGTTTGCAGAAACGAACCCGGATGTGCTATTCCTCAAGGTGAACTACGAAGAACACAAATCCATGTGCAACAGCCTCAACGTTCATGTGCTTCCCTTCTTCAGGTTCTACAGAGGGGCTCATGGCCGGGTATGCAGCTTCAGCTGTACTAACGCAACCGTAAGATCACGCCACCCCAATCATGTCCGTGCTCCGAATTAATCCCTCAGTATTGAAATTAATTGACACTTTTATTTCCTTTCTTCTGTGGGTGGTCTCCTCCAGATCAAGAAGTTCAAGGACGGATTGGCTAAGCACGGTGGAGAGAGGTGCGAGGCAGGCCGGCCGGCGAAGGGCCTCGAGGAATCGGAGCTCCTGAAACTAGCTGCCAATGGGGAGCTCCAATTCAACCCTCCACTGATCTCCACGAGGGTGGATGATCTGGGGCATCATGACTTCCCAGGTTCTTTGGGTGACGGTGTAGCAGAAGCCGAACGAAGGATGACTGCGTTGTCTCCGTAATTAGCATACCTTGTGGAATAAGTTGGGAGTTGGAAGAGCCGCTCCTCTTCCCTTTTCATTTCGTTTTTATTGCACATCACATGCATACTAAATGTACTTGTATTCATACCGAGACGGGTTCTGCTTCTTTTTTGTTTGATTAGAACCCTTACCCTGTTATTTGTTCTTGTGGACCTTGATTCAAGCAAGAGTCCAGCCTATATATGTTCCATATGTATATTCCAAGTAATATCGTATCTCCTTTGAGAGATTATTTCTTTTTTTTTCTACTATGAGCAGCAGAGCATATTGCTGGATCTTGTGTGTTCATTTTTTAATTATCTGTGTCTTGCGATGCTTATGTAAAGCGTGAAGTACTGATCACAAAAGTTAACATATTTTGACCCCTCGGATTCTTCCGTAATCTCACTTTTAATTGTAAAAGATTTCTTCACACGGTGCTTTCGGAACTTTTCACGGTTTCTTTTAGAATCTTGTTGGCGCTTCTACCGAATGATCTAGATGTTATGAAAGTTATGTATTAATAAAATATTCCATGCATGCATGCGTGGAATACACGTTCATACATCATCTTAGCCATGGGTCGTCCTTGGGATTCAAAAAGCTAGTCCATGCTGATAGTATCGCCAAGTGTAGACCCGGCCTGATGCAACCTGTGCAGAACATGTCTTCCCGGCCCTTAGACAACTTTTTAATATCGTGTCTTAATTATGTGGGTGAGTGATGAAGGAGGAGTTTTCTTTTATAATCTAAAAGAAGATTTCCAAAACCAACAAAACTGATAAAAACTAATTGAGATATGTCAGTGACGAGATTTAAGGGCTTGCATGCATCAAGTGATCAAGTTTTTCAATTTAATGGAAACCCATTTGTGAGAATATTGATGACGAAGAAAAATCTTAACACTGCAAACCGGTAACTGTTCGATCTTATACGGGGTGTTTATCTCGTGCGTTGCGGAATCTTATAGGATCGAGAAGAAGTTTACAAGAGTCTTCTTCGTAGTTTCCTCGCTCTAAACGTCTTCGGGATTCGGTGGTGATATCCTGTGTGAGAAGTCTTGTATTGGAATGTGTGAGAGAGAGAGAGAGACTTGCGCAAGTCTTTTTCCAGAGAGAGAATGCTAATCTCTCATGCGCATGGGAGGGAGGAAGAGTCCTCCTATTCCAGGAGACAACTGCACTGCGGTTGGTCTCTTTCTAAAGGTTGCTTTGGCAACCTTTGGTGCCCACGTGGGCAACCAACTGATGGCATATGCCATCGGTTAACATCTCCCACTTGCCCACAGAGGGTACAGTAAAATGTCAGTTGCTCACTAAGAGCAATTCATCTCTCAGCACTTGCTTCTCAATCTTACATACGGCGAATGGAGTGAGCGACCTTCCGAGAGTCGACACAACAAATGAGTAGTGATCTATTAAGTTATCACCAAAAACTAACAGATCACAATACTCTGAAGGAATCCCGTAGTACCCTAGATATCTTCAATATTCATCAACTTTGACATCCTGGATCTCTTAAAAGCTAACGACGTCAAAATCGAACATTTTGTGCTCACGACTTTATCGCCACTAAGTCGACATAGTCCCTCGAGATATCAGCCACAAAACATGGTGCAATATTTAGATGTCTTTCTTGAGTTCTCATGTCAATTCAATTAGTCTCGACCGCTTTCCTAGTCATGTCCCGCTGAACTGTATCAGTCATAGCCCTAAGGAGCATGCTAAAGTAGCGACATCAAGTTTCATTTTCATGACATAGATCTCAAGTGGGGCCTCTTTGGTAATGGGTTGGGTTAAAATTAATTTTAACCCAGAGCTAAAATTAGCCTACTTTTAACTCACTTTTACTTTGTTTGCAACTGAGTTAACTCATTTGACTATAGTGAGTTAACTTATTTTTCTCAAATGTACTTTGGTAAGAAAAAGTGAGTTAACTCATCTTGGGAAAAGAAAAAGTAGCAATTAATGCTTGTACTGTGAGAGGAAAAAGGTAGTTAACTCACTTGGGTTAACTCCAACCCACCTCTAGAGGTGGGTTGGAAAATTATGAGTTAACTCACTTTTGATCCACCTTTAGTCTAACCCACTTGAGCTAACTTTGTAACCTTTCCAAAGTACTTTTTGAGTTAGTTCTGAGTTAACTCTAGTCTAACCCATTACCAAAGTGGCCCGGGTACAGATGGATCAACAATTTATGATCCAAGAGCTCACACAATGATGAAATAGAGATCTCATTCATCATTCTCTTCAACGGTCGTTTTACACACATGTGGTATGGACACATGCTACGGTGTTCTTCCATCGTTATGGGCGTGTCACATACAACACAATAAAAACACCATATGGTTCTTAGTCTAGCCACTCCCACTGCGGCTAACCCGAGTCTTACGACTTCTTATCATAAAACTCGCAACCGGCTTAATGAAGGCTTCACAGATTTGATTCTCATATCCTGTGATCGATCCAGAGAGATCTCATCTTAATTCAGATTAAGGCGACAATAAAAGGAAAATATCTTGCTCGCTCTCATAGCGCCATAGATATAAATTTATCTTGCTCGCTCTCATAGCGCCATAGATATAAATGTCTCATCTTGCTCGCTTTCTTAGCGCCAAGGCAAATGACCCGTGTGAGGGGGTCCATTCAGAGCCTAGTGACACTTTCCTTGATGTGTAAAGTATTCCAACCATAGACACACATAAGGAAGGAAAATATAATAACTTAATTGTCAATGAATATTGTGCACATCACAATTTACACAATCCCATATTTCTAATATGGGTTACAAATGCCTCCCTTGGGATTTGTTTGGTTAGTAGATCGACCAACATATGACCTATTGAAATGTGTCGGAGAACCACTAACTCCTTTGCAACTAAATCCTGAATGTAGTGATAACGAATGTCAATGTGTTTGGTCCGCCTATGGTATTTAGGGTCCCTAGCATAGGCCAAGGCCGATGTGCTATCAACATACAGCACCACCGCCTCCTTTGATAAATGTGTCATGGCCAATCGCTTTAGGAAACTCTGCAACCAAACAGCCTCTTGACATACTGCAGAACAAGCCACATATTCTGATTCCATGGTGGATAAAGCGATACACATTTGTTTCTTGCTACACCAAAAAATGGCCCCTCCACCTAACATAAACACATAGCCTGAGGTGGATTTGTGCTCATCTTTATCACCGGCCCAATCACATCGCTGTAACCTCTCAATCTTAAGTCACCTCCTTTGTAACATAAGACAAGGTCCGAAGTACCACGGAGATATCGAAAAATTCTCTTAACTGCTTTCCAATGAACGAGACCGGATTACTTTGATAACGACTAACAGACCCACCGCAAAGCTAATGTCTAGTCGTGTACATAACATGGCGTACATTAGGCTCCCAATTGCAGCAGCATATGACACTTTAGACATTTCATTCTTTTCCTTATCAGTTTGTGGATATTGACTGATACTTAAAACACAACTCTTATCAATTGGAGTATCGATGGGTTTGGAATAATGCATCCGGAATCGCTCAAGAATCTTATTTATATAAGTCTCCGGCGACAAACACAGAAGTTTATTCGAGCGATCTCTCGTGATTTTTATTCCTAGCATATAATTTTCTTTACGCATGTCTTTTATCTCAAAGATAGAAGACAACCATTTTCGAGTGGCTTCGATAGATTCCATGCCATTTCAGCCAATAAAATGTCATCAACATATAATGACAAAATAATAATCTTTTCCGCCGTACGTTTAACATACACACAGTGGTCTTCTTCAATCATCTCAAAACCAAATGAGGTAATAGATTTATGAATCTAAAATACCACTGTCTAGACCATTGTTTGAGGCCATAAATGGAACGTTTGAGACGGCAAACTTTGTGCTCTTATCCCTTTGCCTCAAAACCTTCTAGTTGTACCATATAAATTTCTTCGTCTAGTTCTCCATTGAGAAATGTTGTTTTAACGTCTATATGAAAAAGTTCTAAGTCTAAATGTACAATAATGGCTAGAATAAGGCGAACCGATGTGAATCTCACCATAGGGGAGAATGTCTCATCGAAATCTATACCCTCCTTTTGAGTATATCCCTTCGCCACAAGTCGTGCTTTATATTTGTCGATTGATCCATCTGCCTTACGTTTGACTTTGAAAATCCATTTATTTCTAATAGCCTTACGCCTGGAGGGAGGTCGACAAGTTCCCAAACCTGATTCTTACTCATAGAGTCCATCTCATCTTGCATTGCTTCCTTCCACTCTTTACTAGCAAATGAAGTTAATACTTCTTTAACAGAAGTAGGCTCATCATCAGCAGCAAGCTGGCACACAAGAGCTTCCTCTTCAATCTCAAATCGACGAAGAGGCATGTGTCCATGTTTGCTATGGCGTATCTGATCATCTTGTTCTTCTATAAGTGTGCTCCCACTGGGCACAAAGCTCCCACTATCATGATGATCATCTCTACTATCTCTGGCGGCTTCCTGGTTAGGAACTAATCCCACCCTTTGCTGGAAGATGGTAGAACATCATTTGGGTCATCCAACTCATGGAGATCAAGACTCTTTCCAGTGTCGCCGATACTGAATGAACAAGAGTTACTTGATCACATTACTACATCCATGACCCGCCCGAAGAAGGCAACACTACTCAACACCGTAGAGATCAAGAGGCTTACAAGTCATGGTTCAACAAAGATCGCAGCACGCGCTTTACATTGTTAAGCAGCATGCAGGATGATCTGATTAGCAAGTTTGATAAGTGTAAGACTGCCAAGGAGATGTGGGATAAGTTGAAGATTACTTTTGGAGAACCTCTACTACGAGGTTAAGGGCTCTCTTTTTTGAAATTTGAGACCCTCCGAAAAGATCCCCGTCAGAACATGACTAAGCATCTAAGGATGATGTCAAGCATAATCCACGACATGAAGTCTATAGGTCACGATCTCACCGATGAGCAGCAGGTGTAGGTTGTAATAAGATCTTTGCCAGATTCTTGGACTCACATGAACATATCCTCACTCACAATGAGGGTATTAAGAATTTTTCTGACATCTCTCGCCATGTGGAGTTAGAGGCTGAGCGCGAGAAAACTATGTTCGCTACTACCCTTGTCGCCAGGGAGGCAGAGGCAAACAGGGCAAGAAGGGTCCAAAGAAGAACTTCAAGAGGAAGAGGTAAAAGTTGCATCCACTTCAAAGGCAGGAAGACACCGAAGCGTCAAAGGGGCAAGCACGGTGGGAAAAGAGATAAGTCAAAAGTCAAATGCTATAATGTGGAAAACTCGAACATTTCGCTCGTGAATGCACTGAGCCGAAAAAAGTATTCCAATTTCTTTGCTCTCTAACTGTGCATGTTTGTTCGCATATTCTAGTTGCTCGAACAAATCCTGAATGGATAGTGGATTCAAGAGCGACCAAGCACATAACAAGAGATCGAGCAAGGTTCATGGATTATCGCCGAATCTCAACGGGATCGCAAAGAGTATATATGGGAAATGGTTCCAGCGAGGAAGTCCTTGGAGTGGGTGGTATCAACTCAAGTTAAAGACTAGACGAGTCTTAACTCTCCATGAAGTACTCTATGTGCCTAGAGTTCAGCATAATCTACTATCAATCTCGTCATATTAGCATTAGGCTTCTCTTTTTCTTTTGCTAGCAACCAAGTTGACATTTGTTTGAACAATGTATATATGGTAATGCTTATTCATGGATGGTTTGTTTAAATTAGATTTGGATTATCATAATTTTCATGTGTCTTATGTAAGGCCCTAGAATTTTGCTCCCTTGTATAGGTGTTGCTTATGATAGAAATAGATGTTGTATGTGTGTTTGCTTATTTACATACACACATATATATCTATTATATATATATATATATGTATAATTACATTGTATGGATAGTACTATTTTTGAAGTGTACATTGTATATTTTATGTATGGTATGGTGTAAATATAATTTTCTGTAGTTTTAAGTTCTGTGCAGACGACCTATTGGCGTCAACATGAGTTGACGTTAATGGTGAGTCAGCTGCCACATCGATGGATGCCAACTCCATATTGGCGGCCAGTGATGTTGACGTTAACCTCTCAGATCTATTGCATTTTCAGATCCGGAAACGCCTCCGAAAATGTCGCCCTTAGTTTAGGATACTGTTCTCCAACGGTAACCTAGCCTACCCTAATCGTGTCTTCGACCCTAACTCTATAAAAAACTCAGTTTGGGGTGTTGTTGGGTCCTTTTTGGCTCTTTGTCAAAAACCCTGTGCGAAACCTGAACTTTGGACCCGTGGATCCGATGATTGGAGGCATCATCCGGCGTTCTTATTCGACTGGAAGGAAGACTGGACATCGAAGAGCATCTTCCCAACCCCGGTGGACCTTAAAGACCATCTCAAAACCCAGATTTGGAGGACTTCGGAGACTCATTGGCTCAGGTCGAGGAGGGCTTCTCCGACTTGATTCGCTGTTTGTAGATTTGTTTGAAGGCAAGTAAACCCTTTACATTGACCATACGTATGTCTAGTAGGTCCTAGGGAATTTTACGGATTTTATTCGTGTCCTGGAACCCCCTTTCTCTTTGATTTTTGTGAGTTCTGTCTGTTTTTCTGCATACAGGAACTTAACGGCAAGCTTTGATGCCATTAAGATCCGAGGTTAGCGGCCACTTATGTTGCTGTTAACTAGGTAAGTGGCCACCCCCTTGCCGCTGAGTTCTTCAGGCAAGAACAGTGGACTGTTTGCCCCTTTATAATCTATTTTCCGGATTTCTACGCATGAGGATATATTGTAAAATTTATATGCTATGTAGTGCCTTAAGGATATGATATGTGAAATTTTGTGGAATTTTCGTTACACATTTTATTTATTAGAATTTTCCAAAATAACTGTCATACAGGTTTTGATCTTGTAATTTCTGTTATGTGATCTACGTGGAATTTAAGTGTCATAGAATTTATGAACGATGTTGCTAGATGTCAGATCATGCCATAAAATTTTGGAAATTTTTTGCTATCTATGTAAATGAATATATTTTATAAATTGTAAAACAGTAAACATGTATTATTAGTGTCAATCTCAAATAATTTGTATGAAACCAGCTAAAATCCCAGAAATTTGTAGAATACATGACTGTCATATATATGTGTAGAATAATTTATATACCTGTAACAAGGTGAATCATGAAAATTTAATTGTTGATAAATTATGCAGTATCATTGTTCTAATTTTCATAGTTAGTATGTACTTCGAAAAATATGAAATTTTTCATGTGGGATGAATGATCTATAAATAGTCTGCCATTACTTGGACAACAGTAGGTACTGGATTCATTATTTCATCATGAAAAGGCCAATTAGAGCATGTTTAGAGTAATTAATATTAACCTAGTTAGTTGCAGCATGATTTGAATCAAATTATGATTGTTTAACTCTACAAATAGTAGTACCATGTTAGGTAAACCTGAAATATGTGATTATGTGTGAGCATGGAACATGTGTTTAAAATAGTGTATAAAGTGTGCATTTTAAAATGAGAAAAGTGTGTAAATGTGCCATGGGTGACACTGCTACCTTAGAGGGCCGAGGAGCTATACCGTAGTAAAGTCCCTACGGGAAGGTTCATATGAGTAAGTGAAATCCCATGGGCATTGGGATAAAATCTTGGAGGCGGACAAGTACTATGTGATATGATACAACATGAATGTGAATCTAGATAGTATGTTAGAAATTGTGTAGAAAGCATGAGATGGGTTATTATTGTGATATGAATATAAACCATGTACTATGTGTCATGAAATTGATAGAAGTATCATGTTAGGTTTTTCTTAAAGATTGTTTAAGTCCAAGTACAAGTACCTGTGAAATTGTTAAAGAGTAAAATGCCATGTGATGTATGTATGCTTAATGTATGGGAAATTACTTGCTGAGTCTTTGGACTCATTCTTGCTTCGGCGTGCAGGTGCAGGTGTCTCTACTTCATCCGAAGAGTTAGTTCGGAGTGACTTGGAACGAGAGTAGGAGATTACTTGTGGAGATTTACTTTATTGTATTTCCTTTTCATAGTATGTAAAAAAAAAAAAAGAGGACTTGTACTACGTTGAATTCATGTAATTTATTTAGCTGCAAGTTGTGGACAATGTACTTCATTTTAATTTCTCAGTTATGAAATAATTAGTTTCTTTTTGTACTATATAGACTGTGGATAAATGTTGATGATGGAATAAGATATTTATTTCCAGTTCTTTTATTCCGATGTTATGTGTTCATATTTATGTACATCTCGACCTAATGATTGTAATGGGTAAATGTCCCACTGTGGCAACGCTCTCTATATCGACGTGGGTTGGTATAACCGTACCGATATAAGGAAGGTCGTCACACTTATGTGGTAAATACTGATAATAACCTTGATTCGAAAGTTTGGCATGCTCAGCTGGGACACATAGGACAAGATAGAATGACAAGGTTAGCTCGAGAAGGCTTACTAGGCTCACTCGCTAAAGTCAATCTTCCTATGTGTGAATCATGTTTAGCCGGTAAAGCATGTCGCAAGCCTTTCGGAAAGGCTAAGAGAGCCACTGAACTCTTACAATTGATCCACTCTGACATTTGCGGACCCATGAGTGTGAAGACCCGTCAAGGGGCTTCCTATTCCTCACATTTATAGATGATTATTCACGATATGGATATGTCTATTTGATAGCTCATAGCTATGAAGCGTTAGATTGCTTCAAACACTTGGCAGAGGTGAGAATCAATTAGGCAAAACCATAAAAGTTCTTCGGACAGATCGAGGACGTGAATATCTTTCGGATGAGTTCAAACTTTATGTGAAGAAAAAGGAATACGCAGACAATTAACTATTCCATTTACACCGCAACAAAATGGTGTTGCTGAGAGACGGAATAGAACACTGTTAGATATGATAGGTCGATGATGGCGCATACCAACCTTCCAATATCTTTTTGGGGATGCTATAATGACTACGGCCTACATCCTACACTTAACCGCGTATCTTCACAGTCAGTTCCTTCCACCCTTATGAGTTATGGCGTGGTGAAAAATCAAATTAGATAATTTTCACCCATGGGGTTCAGCGGGATTTGTCCATGACACTTCTCACAAGTTTGGAAAACTTGGCCCTAAAGCTAGAAAGTTTATCTTTATAAGATATCCTGAAGGCTCTAAGGGTTACGTCATATACGGACAACATCCGAATGGAGGAATGGCCCTAAAACAATCTCAGACGTCTTTTTCTGTCATTCCTCTATTCGGATGTTGTCCGTATGAGAAGTCTTCTTCATAGGATCGGAAAGAAGTCTACAAGAGTCTTCTTCGTAGTTTCCTCGCTCCAAACGTCTTCGAGATTCAGTGGTGATGTCCCGTGTGAGAAGTCTTATACTGGAGTGTGTGAGAGAGAGAGAGACTTGTGCAGATCTTTTTTCCGAGAGAGAATGCTAATCTCTCATGCGCATGGGAGGGAGGAAGAGTCCTCCTATCAACTGCACTGCGGTTGGTCTCTTTTCAAAAGTTGCCCACGTGGGCAACCAACCGGTGGCATATGCCATCGGTTAACAGTAACAAATTAAGTAGGAGTAATTGAAGGATGCCAACGAGCTTTCCGACTACATTGGGAGTTGGAAGAAGCACGTACTACTCTCGATCGAGAATATGAGACAACAAAATAATGATTAAGATGCAATATTGTTAGCAGCGTGACTAATGCAGCTTTCATCAGCATTATATGCATCCAAAACCCACCAAATATCAAAGTGTCAACATTGCCAACAACACGAGGGCCTTGGGATGTCATCAGCACACGATCGATAGACCCACATGTTGGGTTCGTCGCGACAACTGCCAAGGAAAGATCACGACCACACTCGCATGTCCGAATGATGCATGCGTGCATCCGACACCACAGTTTTGGATGGGTATTATGAATGGCAAAATTAGGCGTTTGGTGCACCCCTGGGCCGGATAGGGCGACGCTCACGGGGGATCACCACATGAACAGTCCAAAATCCATGATCTCTTGGTTATCGAACCGTCGTCGAACTTATCTAGCTTTGGGTTCGCTTTTATGCATGTTTTGCTTATAAATATAATATTTCACACTATGAATATACCGTGTCAAAAAAAGGAATATATATAAGTTTGTGCGATTCACTCGTTCGACCACTTTTCGTTCACACTTCTTTTTAACAGATAAAAAGTAATTCTTGCGAACTTAAATTAAGGGATTTTATTTATATTTACTTTCCCTTAATTCTAACCGTGGATTATTATTTAAAAAGTAGAACAAGCAATCATTGAGAACTGAGAGCACTCTGACCTTTTAACTTCGCTTTAAGAACTTGTTCGAAAATTTTCACCGTTAAACATTTTTAAAACTTGGTGGGTATTTTATGTATAATTATTTTAGTTTCATATTTATCAATGAACAATATAAGTGGGGCTATCATGGTTCTCCTGGCACTAAAGTGACCTGAAATTACAACAAACAAATGGAATGTTTTATTTCGTGATCAGCCAAAAGAAGCGAAATATTCTCCAATTTTAGAGAAAAGAAAACCTTTGATTTAGGCGAAAATCCACTAAACTTTAAAACGGATAACCGACAACAACTAAATGCAGCGCGCAATCGTCCTTCTCGCGGGAGATGCACCACCATGTGATTGGGGTTGGGATCTTCTGCCTCCGTTGGCCCAAAAGTATGGGCACGTGGGCCCGCGCCATCACCAGGAAAGCCCACGCGCAAGCGCGCCGACGCACCGCGCGCCTGACCGCGGCCAACGGCGCGTAGTACACTAGCGACCAAAACTAACGCCCGTGCAGCATTGGTAAGCGGTAAATCTGATGCATTGCCCACCTCGCTCGTCCGCTACGGAAGCCCAAGCTTTAACAAACCACAAACACATTTAACGCGAAAAATCTTACTTCAAAAATGCGTACTACTTGGTCACTTGGATAATTAAGTTAATGTGGAAAGATTAGATTGAGATTCGATTGATCCACATCAGCAAAGAGATGGCAGAAGCCGAAAGTAGATATTGGCGATAGTAAAATAGACGATGACGGTGGTGACCGATATTATTGGTGGTAGTTGAAGATTGATTGGCACCACGTCACCATGACTAACAATGACTAATATTGCGACAGAAGTAATCGGCCCGATCACCAACGACAAAGATATCATCTCTCACCACTTCTACATTCATGTAAATTAATCAACTCTTACCCGATCAATCTATATCAACTTAATTACTAAATGATTAACAACCAATGATCAAATACTAGTCTATCTAACAAATAATAGATTTTAAGTGACAAATAACAACGTTTGATTGACAAGTACAAATAGCTATATTTGTGACTAAAACTAGATTCTAGCTTAGAAGTAATGCTGGACTTTAGTTAACAAATAACACTTTTTGATTGACAAATATAAATAGTAGTATTAAAAATAAATTTATTAGATTACTAATCAATTATATCATCTCGTGGAGATGAACTTTTGACATCATTCTTAAAAAAATTCTTGTAAATTTACTATCCATAGAAGTTAAACCCTTGATCTTTTCTTACAGTAAATGAAGAACTACCACTAATCCACTTATTAAGTACATAGTGGTATTTATGACTAATATTAGATTTTGCAACAACATTCAATTGATATATATTAAACTTTGGCTAATAAATAGTGACCTTCAACTTTTTTTTTTTAACTTCAACTACTACAAATACTAGATTTTAGTCGATAATTAAATAATGTCTTTCAATTGACAAATTATACAAATATTACTTTTTGTGGCATGTTGATATATGGGTCATTGACGTTGGCTAGAGTCCTAACAGAACTTAGTTTATTGGAACTCTTATTTCTCTTTTTCTTTCTCTTGAGCTATCCCCTCCAATTTTGGGATCTAAGGTGTGAAATTTGTGGATGACTTTGATAGCAAGGGCGGATCTAGAGACAAATCAGTGGAGTCATTTGACCCCACTGGATTTTTAAAACTCTATTAATGTGTTTAAAATTTTCATTAAATTAGTTTAGTTGAAATTTTTTTTAAAAGGAGTGACTCCACTGGAAAAATTCTTGGGTCCATCTATGTTTGCTAGCTAGTCTTTTCATATTGATGAGGATGATCTTTCTCCTTCTCCATATTGGTGAAAGGTACACAACTCGATTCTTTCACCAACATGGTTGATATAGATTTTGTCTATTGTACTGAAGGAGAGACTCGATTGATAAGATGTTCTATTGTACATCAAGTAAGAGGAGTTTAATTTTTAAATTTATCAAGTTGATTAAGAGATTTTTTTAAGAATTGTAAATAAGCAAGATATAGACGTGCATCCTAGAATCTCAAACCTAACTAGGATATGTCTTTACTCTAGCTAGTTCAAACCCAAACCGGACACACTAAAAACATTAGATTTTATCTAACAAATAGTGACATTCAACTAACACATAATGAGCTTTGACTAATAAATACTAAACCCCGCGCCACATCGTCCTACTCAACAACCCATCTAGAATTTGCCTCTATATATATGTGTGTAGATCTCTGGTTAAGAAAAGAAGGTATATAAATTCACACATGGATTTAATTCGGTAGGGTAGACTCGCCACCCTACAACGCTGTCGGGGGGTCTATATATATATATATATATATATATCCAGGTAGACCCGATCTTTGCAGCGAAAATCCAACTGTGTCGACTCATCTAGTCAGACTTGTCGGCTATACAGGTACGACAGCAAATCAACATGGCGATCATTGGTCGACAAAATTTCAATCTTAATGTGCTTTACCTTTCTTCGTGGTCCTTTTTAACCGCACCGTTGTTTCCTTTGCCTGTGTATTGGAATAAATATGTTTAACAATGTGCATCGTCAAAACCAAGTTGAACATTGTCTAGGATTATTTAGCCTTGATGCAAAAAACCTTGATTCCGCAAATATGCTACAATATTGCTCCATTGGTATTGTGGACTAAGCATCAATTTTCTCGTATAATATTGATGTTTTCCAACTCTCCATCGAAAGCCTATTTTTCTCGTCATCTATTTTTACAAATAATCTTATTTAATTTGTTTGAGCAACATATTTGAAGTGGCGAACATTACCTGTACCAGACAGTTTCTGCAATCAGAGTCTCTTCGTTGGCTTGGTGACTCTCACTATAGGAATTTGCAGGAATAGATACCGAATTTAAGACCGGAAATTTTGGTTTTAATTTAATCTCAAAATTGTGATGGGATAATCACTAAAAATAAGATATAGAGATCGAATATATTTTGATGACAATTCGGTATCAAAATTGAGTCCAAATTGTCATTAAAACAATTTTGGTCTCAAAAATATTCAATCTACACCTTTGGCCCGAATGATTGGCGACCAAAAATTTTTAGTGACAATTTGGTCTTCGATTCACTAAATGAAAAAGTACTTATAGCAACCGAATTTGAGACCAAAATTCGGTCACTAATCAATTGTTGTTTTGAGACCGAATTGTGACTAACAAATTTCAATATTGATTTATAAATTTAGTGATCAAAATTTATTCAGACACTATTCGATCTCAAAATAGAGTACCGGTTATTGACTGAAATCATTCGGTAACTAATCTTGATGTACTGTGACCGAATGAATTTCGGTCGCTAATACATTTTCTCTTCACGCCATTCATCCCAAACCTATAGCAACCGAACTCTTTTGGTCTCAATTCTGTCACAGTTTTGCGACCGAATTGAGGCCGAAAGAGTTCGGTCGCTAAAGGTTTTGCTAATGGCGTCTTAGTTTGACATATCTTGCGACTGAAATATTTCGATTGCAATTCGGTCGCTGATCTACGAATGAATTGAGACCAAAAGAGTTCGGTCGCTAAAGGTTTTACTTTTGGTCCCTTAGTTTGACATATTTTGCGACTAAAATATTTCGGTCGCAATTCGGTTACAGATCTTTGATCCAATTGCGACCAATGTCAGTTCAGTCGTTGGTGTTAGCGGTTTTTGAGACTGATTAGCGATTGAGTTTTCGGTCGCTAGTCGATCACTAATCGGTCGCTAACTCCTTATACCCCCTCCCAACAACCTTCTCTTCCGTCCTCTTTCTCTCTCACTCTCTCTCTCTCACATTCGTCGGACACCATTGTCGCTGCTGTCGAACGCCGCCACCTTCGTTGTCGTCGGATGCCGTCTGGTCTCCTCTCTCTCTCTTTCTCTCTCTCTCACACACACAGAGAGAGTGGGGGGGAGGCCGTCAGTGGGGAGTGGTGGGGGGGAGGTCGACGAGTGGTGGTGTAGGGGGGAGGCTGTCGGAGCGCTGGGGTGGGAGGGGGGGGGGGGGCAGCAGTGCACACGTGGGAGCCATAGGAGAACTTTGTGTTTCGACAAAGCTCTGGGACGATGAAGTGGGTGCACAGTGAAAAGAAACCCCACATATTAATTTACATATTCATCTCAGCCTACCAACCTAAGTTACATCATCATCATCTGAGTAGAACATTTACTTGTGCTTTCATTGTATGCTCAAATTAAACTTTCATTTATTTTGTTATGAACTGGGGAAAAAAAATTTGAGGTAAATATTTGAGCATCGACCATTTTGCATGAGCCCTCTAATAAAGAGACATGAGGGTTCTTATTGAGAGCCATGAGTTATTATTATAGATGTTGAAAATGGCACTAGCACCAGGGCATATCCCTTAAAGTATACAAAGCTTTTAGAAAATAGAATTACTAGCCAAATCAAAATACATTTCTGATTGCACCCAAATGCAGACTGGCCAAGAATAAGAGGACTTTCACTCGTTGGGGGAGCTGAGTTTTAGCAGAAAAACTTTTGAAATGCCGCTATCACATGCCAATCCTACCAGGGAATCTGCCACTTGATTTCTCTCTTTGTATATGTGCATGAAACTTGGTGAAAAATAGGTCAGTAGCGACCAGCACGTACTGCTCCGAACTGGTGTAGGCACCATGGCATGCCTTCCCTTTTGTTGAGCACATTTAGCAAGGCAATGGAATCCACCTCTATGTAATCACTATGTACATGAAGATAATGGCATATTCGAAGGCCATCTAGAACCACCAGGAGTTCATCAGTAAAAATGGTGACTATGCCATAATATTTGAAGTTCTTTATGCATAGATGTTCTTTATGAGTTTGAATTTTAAGTTTGAAGTTGTTTATTTGAATATTCATTAAATTATTTGTTGTTTAATTTGATTTTTTTTTTTTGAAAAAAAGTCCTCAGGGTCAGCAACTAGGAGAGTGCACCCTATTCCCAAGAATAGAATGTATCAATTCCACCAGTGCGATCCACCAGAGCCTGGATTATGAATATATGAAAAATGTACAAGATCATAGGGGCATACCCCTGCTAAACTAGCCTGAGATTAGGAACCCCATACCGGTCCAAGGTAAGAGGACCTTTACATTCTCGAGGTAAAGAGGTGGCAGAAAAGAAAAGTACATTGGTAGAAGATTTGCAGCCAACATTTGCCAAAGCGTCAGCCACTTGGTTTGCTTGTCTATAGGTATGAACATGTAGCACCTCGAAAATTTTAATTACATAAAAATTTAAAATAAATAGAAATAAATAATTTTCATAATATCAGAGTATTTAAACATACGTATCATTATCGTATGAGCTAAAACACATCGGAAAAATCCGTAAAAATTATAAATCAACCCCAAACATTTTTACTAAAAGTTTCACAAAGAAATTTATGTCAAGAAAAATCGGATTAGCCATGTTTAAAGTGTTTCACGACTTATTATCGTAATTCATGAATAAGTCGGAAAATCATTATCACAAGTACTTGGATGAGTCAGAAAATTAAATAAAAATCATATATGGGATTCAAATAATATCTTCTAATGACCCATCAAGAAATTTGGGAATAAAAAATCAATTGGACTAGGTTTAAGAGTTATTGTGACCAATTATCCAAATTAAGAAACAAGTCAGAAAACCGTTAACACGAAAATACGACGCAACCAAAAATTTATAAAAGTGTTGGAGAGACTCCAATATTATATATTAATGACCCAATATCTTAATTGGGCCAATGGACCACATATGACCCAAAAATCAAATGAAGCTAGGAAATGCATGGAATTCGTAGCTTAAATTAGCTGAAATTAAAAAGAGGCAATTAGAGTTGAATTGGGAAGAGATCTTACACTCTTGGCAACCCAAATTCGTGCCTACCCACCCATAGAGGTTGCTTGATGGCCAAGGCTCTCTAATGGAGGGAGAGATCTTCAAATTTTAGAAAGACATAAGCCAATCCCGCAACCCTTCTTTCCTAGTTACAATAGGACTCCTAAATACCTTGGTTACTTAAATTCTCTTCACCCAAACCCTAGGGACGAGTTTACAACTTGCTAGGGTCGTGTGGAGGAGCTCTTGGGGGCTAGGGAGCTGTGGATCGACCACAAGAAGGACATCTTCTTCCCCCGTTCATCTACTGCGACCTGCACAAACCGTCCACTTGAAGCCGATCAAAGGTAGGCCAAACCTAAACCAAACCTTGCAAGGCTTATACCCCTGGAAAGAGGGTCAGGTCTACCTCCTAACCCAAGTGGAATGCCTAAATTCATGTAGTATACACAGCGTATTAAGCGTTCTCCTGTGAGTGGTCTGAACACG
>CM024766.1:37664234-37724874 GCA_014218235.1 Colocasia esculenta | reverse complement strand
CCAGCCTAAACCACATTTTGTAAAGCCTGAGTCAATCCAGCCACGGTTTCTTGCATAGCTTACCACTGATTGCGAGCCATTGCAGTGTAGTGAGAGAGTTATGAGGGTTCTTGAGAAAGGATGGAAACCAATTAATGTCTCTAGATACATTATAAGAGTCAATGGGTAGGAGTGTTTGTTTATTCTATCATATTCCCAGTCTCTACCCATTCTCACCAGGTACTATATTTAATTTCCATGACCTAGGTTCCATAGGTATCTCCTAATCCTGAGACATATATCCTATTTGGTATTCCTAGGCTCTGATACCACTAAACTGTCACGTCCCGAGAATTACGCAGCAGATATTATTAATGCGGAAATAATTCGATTCGATATCCCGAGACGTGAACAGTCGGCAAATAAGCCTCTAGCTAGCACACACTAAGTGTTTAACAACACAACATCATCATAGTGCCCAAATGTTGAACTCAATATAATTGCATTCAAATCTCAACTCATTGTATTCCAAATAGAAACTAATACAGGACTAAGACTCAATAAAAAAGGAAAAGTACATTTATTCCTCACTTCCTAGTACATGAATCTAAAACTCAAAGCAACTACTGTAACTAGACTCATAGTTGGGACGCTCATCACTCGGACGCATTCCCATCCTCGACTTGCTCCTCCTCTTGAACTTCATAGTCACCTAGATTGGGTAAAAGTAGGGGATGAGCAAACTAGTTCAGTAGGATTTATATCTCAATGTGCGGGCAATGATATAAGTGATTAGCAATTTAGAACTAGGTAAGTACGATGAATGATATGCAAGTACGAATAAAACTCGTTAAAACATGATACATGAACAAGCTAGATAGAGTGATCATGATAGAACACGATTTTTGAATAAGATCACAAGAAAGAACTAGCAATAGATCACTTTGTACAAGCACGCAAGAATTCACTTGAGGTCAAGAGCGCAAGGTATCACTAATTACATTAAATGCAGGATGGCCATATCACGCAAGCAAGCAAGCACGCACGAGCACGATCATGTAACACTAATCAGGCACGTAGACACTAATGTACACCAAGAAAAGATCCATCAAGAATGTACACCAGGACACATGTATGTGGTTATTGTATCTATCATTCAACATGCACGCACGACTCCCAGCGCAGATGCAACGCCAGTAATCATTATACCCCATGGTTAGCGGTATATTTATGACTCTCCGTCATTGGGGATAGACTGGAGCCCTTGGACACTCGCCGTGCCCGGTCAACATCTCACTTAAATTTTAAATGTAGATACCCACAGTCATTTATAATGGCCAATGAGAGTTTCAATAAGTAAGCATGTGTAATGTCATGTTCATGATGATGATGAGAACTAGTAATAAGTAATTGAACATGATTTCATGATAACAATGGTCAAGAGATAATTTGGCAGCATAACGGTACGATTTATAATTTAGTTCAATCTTTACATTAACGGCTTTAGTCTAGATTGTAATTCACACTCACGGGAACAAGACGAGAGAGGAAGTGCTCGCTATCTCTAGGGAACTTCAATGGTACAACCAACTCGTCGGCCATGTGGGAATCCATGGTCAGAGGAGATTTACGGAGGCCTTAGAGAAAAGGTCACTAGTCTACCGATTCAGAATGACCAGTAGAGAGCTTCCAAATCCCAAGAAAGGGCTGCCTAGATGTGCAAGTGTGTAGTGATGTATGCCTCTCAATCCACAAACAATCGGTTTTAAACTTACGGAAAACACTTAACATGATGGCACGAATTGAACAATGCATTTAACTACACATGGATTTGCAAGATTTTCAGAATAATAATTATCATTTAAAACATGGTAGAATAATGGAAAGATTGAATCACAAGTTGCATGAATGGATCATAACATTTAAAGAGCAATTAGAATAACCTTCATGTAATTAAAACTTTTAAATGGGTTAACCACTTTTAAGCCATTAAATAACCATCATGCAATGATCAGACCTAAGACATGTGAATCACGTGCTATAATCATATTTAAATAGACCTCAGGTACAGCGGTTAGGTTTGCAAGAAAATAAGTGGGGCTCATGAAAAATCCTGAGGTCGTGACGGACCCTTGTAAGGGTCGCGACAGGGTCAGATCAGATCACGACAGTGCCTTGTAAGGATCACGACAGGCTTGTCTGATCAGGCAGGCAGATCGCGACGGGTGCTTATGAAGAGGGCGACATGTCTGTCAGACCCGGAGGTCAGGTCGCGACGGCGGTCCGGTCGCGATCAGATCGCAACGGTATTTCTTGTCGCGATCTGCCTGAGAACGCGGCCTATCGAGCCGTCACGTTCTCAGTCCTTGGCCTGCGTCTGCCAGTGAAAGGACAGTGCTTTGGATTGCGGACCTGACTTTTCTTGTTTTGACACAGGGTTGTTCCAAAATTAAGAACAAATTGTACAATAGATGAAAAATAACGAAACCAATTTTAAACCAACCTAGACATGCAAGGGTGCTTCCAATAAATTGGAATTAGAAAACAATGATGGTTTCGACAGGCTTTAATTAAGTTAAACACAAACGTAAAACCAGGTGCAACCTGAAAACGTAGTATCATGCAGCAACCCTCTTACCATGCTTATAACTCTCTAACTATTGACGACTAGACAAAACATTCAACACAAGACATGACCAGGACAACTATTAGAAAAACTTTCATGTTGTGGGTTTGCTCTAATTCTGTTTTGAATCACATGCAACATATAAAGAATGGGAAAAGCCCTAACAGTGCGCGACTTTGGAAAAACGCTTATAATTCAAAATCTACTCATTGAAATTTGATGAAACCAGTGGGAAACGAAAGTTAACTTGATGATCTACACATTGGTATAGGATATGTTAAGGTTTGGCCCGAGAAAACCTACCTTCGGGGTTGAAGAAGTCCCATTCTTCCAGAAAACCCATGTTCAGACCACCCGCAGGAGAACGCTTAATACTCTGTGTATACTGCATGGAATTTAGGCATTCTACTTGGGTTAGGAGGTAGACTTGACCCTCTTTCCATGGGTATAAGCCTTGCAAGGTTTGGTTTAGGTTTGGCCTACCTTTGATAGGCTTCAAGTGGACAGTTTATGCAGGTCGCAGTAGACGAACGGGGGAAGAAGATGTCCTTCTTGTGGTCGATCAACAGCTCCCGAGCCCCCAAGAGCTCCTCCACACGACCCCAGCAAGTTGTAAACTCGTCCCTAGGGTTTGGGTGAAGAGTATTTAAGTTACCAAGGTATTTAGGAGTCCTATTGTAACTAGGAAAGAAGGGTTGCGGGATTGGCTTGTGTCTTTCCAAAATTTGAAGATCTCTCCCTCCATTAGAGAGTCTTGGCCATCAAGCAACCTCTATGGGTGGGTAGGCACGAATTTGGGTTGCCAAGAGTGTAAGATCTCTTCCCAATTCAACTCTAATTGCCTCTTTTTAATTTCAGCTAATTTAAGCTACGAATTTCCATGCATTTCCTAGCTTCATTTGATTTTTGGGTCATATGTGGTCCATTGGCCCAATTAAGATATTGGGTCATTAATATATAATGTTGGGAGTCTCTCCAACACTTTTATTAAAATTTTGGTTGCGTTGTATTTTCGTGTTAACGGTTTTCCGACTTGTTTCCTAATTTGGATAATGGTCACAATAACTCTTAAACTAGTCTGAATGATTTTTTATTGACCCAAAGTTCTTGATGAGTCATTAGAAGATATTATTTGAAGCCATATATGAATTTTATTTTATTTTCCGACTCATCCAAGTACGTGTGATAATGATTTTCGACTTATTCATGAATTACAATAATAAGTCGTGAAACACTTTAACTTGGCTAATCTGATTTTTCTTGACATAAATCTTTGTGAAACTTTTAGTAAAAATGTTTGGGGTTGATTTATAATTTTTACGGATTTTTCCGATGTGTTTTAGCTCATATGATATGATACGTATGTTTAAATACTCCGATATTATGGAAATTATTTATTTCCATTTATTTGAATTTTTATGTAATTAAAATTTCCGGGATGCTACACCCTCCCCCAGTTAAGAGAATTTGGTCCCCAAATTCATGTATAGAAAGTTATTGTACAAGTGAGGTGTACTTACTTGTGAATAGCTCCGGGTATCTTTTGTGCATTGCTTCCTCAGTTTCCCACGTGTCGTCTTCATCCATGCATTGATTCCATCTAACCCTTACCAGTGGGATGATCTTGTTCCTTAATTGGCGCAGTTCTCAGTCCACGATCTTAATTGGCTTCTCTTGATATGTTCCGTCTTGTTGAATTCCAGGAGTTCATACTCTATGACATGCCACGGATCCCGTACATACTTTTTCAACATGGATATGTGGAACACATCGTGTATTCCATCCATTTGTGGTGGTAAAGCGAGCGATATGCCATCTCGCTGATTCTTTCAAGGATTTCGAAAGGCCGACAAACCTTGGTGATAACTTGCTTTAATGCCAAAATGCCTGATTCCACGGCCTGGAGACACTTTTAAGAATACATGTTCCCCAACCTGAAACTCCAGGTCTCTTCTTCTATTATCTGCATATGCCTTTTGTCTTTGCTGCACCACTGCCATTCTTTCTTTAATAAGCTTTACCTTCTCTGTGGTTTCCCTTATCATCTCTGTCCTAGAATTTGTTTTTCGCCAACTTCATACCAGCATATTGGAGATCGGCAACTCCTGCCCTAGAGTGCTTCAAATGGTGCCATTTGAATGCTAGCTTGATAGCTATTATTGTAGGCGAACTCCACAAGAGGTAAGTGTTCGTGCCAGCTACCTCCAAAATCTAGGACACATGCTCTAAGCATATCTTCAATCACCTGGTTGGTTCTCTCCGTCTGACCATCTGTCTGTGGATGGAAAGCCGTGCTAAAGTTTAGTTTAGATCCCAAGTAGTAGTGCAGTCCTTTCCAAAAGTGGGATGTAAACCTATGGTCTCTATCAATATGATAGACACCGGTACTCCATGTAATCTGACTATTTTCTCACATATAATGCAGCTAGAACATCTACTGACCACTTATTCTTCACTGGTAAGAAGTGAGCCGACTTAGTTAAGCGGTCGACCAATAACCCAAATCTCATCGAATCCACCTCTAGATTTGGGTAGTCCGAAAATAAAGTCCATCCCTATACCTTCCCATTTCCATGCCAGGATTCTAGGGGTTTGAGTTTACCTGCGGGTCGCAAGTGTGTTCTGCCTTGACCCTTTGACATGTTAAACATCGGGCGACATATTCCGCCACCTGTCTCTTCATATTAGGCCACAAAAGCTTCTTTTCAAATCTTGATACATTTTGGTAGTTCTAGGATGAATGGTATACCTAGTCTTGTGAGCCTCATCCATGATCATTTTCTTTGTCTCCGCATGGTCGGGTACACAGACTCGATCCCAGAACAATAGTCTTCCATCTTCAGTTAATGAGAAATCCAGCCTCTGGTCTAGATTAGCCTTAATCTCCACAAGTACAGGGTCATTATCTTGAAGTGTTGTGATGTCCTCCAATAGTGTAGGTTGTGCTCTAACACTAGCAACAAGGCATCCCTTCTCTTTGATGTCAGCATCAATATTTAACTTGACGAAGTCCTCTAATAACTTCTATTCGTCCACCATTAAACTTGACAATGTGATCATTGGCTTTCTACTTAGAGCATCCGCCACAGCATTTGCTTTTCCTGGATGGTATTGGATCATGAAGTCAAAGTCTTTGAGATACCCAACCACCTCCGCTGTCTCATATTCAAGTCCTGCTTGGAAAACGATACTTCAAGATTTTATAGTCAGAAAACACAATGAATTTCTCACCATATAGATAATGACGCCATATCTTCAAGGCGAAGACTACAACAGCCAGCTCAAGATCATGTACAGGATAATTGTCCTCGTGCTTCTTTAATTGTCTGGACGCGTAGCATATAACTTTCCCATTTTGCATCAGCACACAGCCTAGGCCGATCCCGGATGCATCGGTGTTACTTCAAAACTACTCCCCCAGCAACTGGCAGTGTCAGTACGGGTGCCGAGGTAAGGTGCCCTTTCAATGTCTTGAAACTTTCCTCACACTCATCAGTCCATGCAAATGGATTCTCCTTCCTGTAAGCCTGGTCAATGGTACAGCTATCTTTGAGAAATCTTTAATGAAGCAACGATAAAACCGGCTAAACCCAGAAAGCTCCTAATCTCCGACACAGTTGTCGGCCTTTCCCAGTTCTTTACCGCCTCCACCTTAGATGGATCCACAAAGATTCCCTCCTTGGATATGATGTGACCAAGGAAAGACACTTCCTCCATCCAGAATTCACACTTACTAAGTTTAGCATAGAGTTGATTATCTCTGAGCACTTGCAGAGCAACCTTCAAGTGTTCCTCATTCTTCTTTAGATTTGGAGTAAATAAGGATGTCATCAATGAACACCACTATAAACTGGTCCAAGTATGGCCTATAAATATTGTTCATAAGTTGCATGAAAGCCGCTGGAGCATTGTTAAACCAAACGGCATGACCACAAACTCATAGTGACCATATCTACTCCGGAATGCAGACTTGTGAATATCCTCCTCCTTTATTCTTAGTTGATGGTAGCCTGATCTTAGATCTATCTTGGAGAAATATTGTGCACGGAGATCTGGTCAAACAGCTCGTCGATGTGGGGCAGTGGATACTTATTCTTTATTGTCAACTGGTTTAACTGACGGTAATCTATGCATAGCCTCATTGTCCCATCCTTCTTTCTGACAAATAGCACTGGCGCTCCCCACGGGGATGTGCTAGGCCTGATAAAATCCTGATCTAGAAATTCTTGGATTTCTTTTCAACTCCTGCAATTCAATAGGGGACATGCGATACGGAGCTTTTGAAACAGGGGTTGTCCCAGGGAGTAACTCAATGGTGAAGTTTACCTCCCGCTCAGGTGGTATGCTGGGTAATTCCTTGGAAATACATCAGGATAGTCCCTGGCTATTGGAATGTCTTCTAGGGTTGGTCTTCTTTTCAGTTGCCAAGACGGAAACTAGGAAAGCATCACAACCTTGGTGATCAGCTTAGAAGCCTTTAAGGAGGATATCATGATAGGGTGTTTTGTGATAACGGGTGCCAAGTAGCGATAGAGTTGGAAGGTTTGGTCTTTTAAAAGTGACCCTCCTATGGCGAAAATTTACATCGACATCATATTCAATTAGCCAATCGACACCCAAAATGGCATCATAAACCTTCATGTCTAAACAGAAAAGGTCGGCAGGGAGATTGTGTCCTCCAATTATAGTTTCACATTTCGGCAAGTAGTGAGTGAGTTCAGATTCTGAGCCTAGTGGAGAGGCTACAGTGATCTTGGATTTCAAGGGTACAGGTTTGACAGGTAGAGTTGCAGCAAATGTGGTGGAATAAATGAATATGCAGCTCCAGTATCAATAAGCGCAAATGCAGGTTGCGAGTGTATGGAAATGGTACCTTCCACCATACCCCCTTCTCGGGTAGGTCAGCTTCTATGACAACATTAAGGCATCCCTGACGCCGTGGTACATTCTTAGCTTACCTGGCTGGTCCTTCAGCATAGAACAATTAGGAATACGGTGGTCACGACCTCTGCATTCAAGCATGCCCCGAGCTTCTTCCAGCATTCTTTAGCTCGGTGCCCCAGTTTATCACATAATTTACAGTTTTCAGCCAACTGGCTACCTTCCACTTTGACTCTCTTGTCTCCATCAACATCTCTTCCGCATCGGCCTCTTGTTGTTGTTGTTGACATTGTTGTTACGAAAAGTTGGAGCAATATTAGGTGCTCCCTCTTGACGAAGACCGGCTTGGAGTTGTCCTTGCCCCTCATGCCCTCTACTTTGGCCATGGTGTCTTCTACCAACTGAGCTCTTTGGACCATCTCAGTGTCAGTTTGAATGTTGTGTGGTCCAAGCCTTTCAATGAACATGGGCCTGAGCTTATCCATGAAACGATTTGCCTTAAGTCTTTCAGTTTCCACAAGTGTGGGGCATACACAGCAAGACACGCGAACTGAGTCTTACTCAGCCACGGACATCCCTTTCTGTTTTAGTGCGGCAAACTCTGCTGCCTTCTTCTCCTTGACTCTCTCAGAGAAATACTTTCCCCGGAATATCTCTAGGAACCGGCCCACTCCAATTCGCCAACATTAGGCAGGTGGGCCGATGTGGCCTTCCACCATGCTCGGGCATCCTTACTGAATTGAAAAGATGCCAGTACCACCTTCTCCCTGTTAGTGCATTGCATGACTTAGAAGATCCTTTGTATCTCCTCCTGCCAATTCTCTGCTTCATCCGGATCAGAGGATCCAGAGAAATGAGGAGGGTTCAAACTCCTAAAATTGTGGTGCAGATCACCGGCTCCGTTTCTAACTGCAGCAGCCTGATTTCCAGCCTGAACCACATTTTGTAAAGCCTGAGTCAATCCAGCCACGGTTTCTTGCATAGCTTGCCACTGATTGCGAGCCATTGCAGTGTAGTGAGAGAGTTATGAGGGTTCCTGAGAAAAGGATGGAAACCAATTAATGTCTCTAGATACATTATAAGAGTCAATGGGTAGGAGTGTTTGTTTATTCTAACATATTCTCAGTCTCTACCCATTCTCACCCGGTACTATATTTAATTTCCATGACCTAGGTTCCATAGGTATCTCCTAATCCTGAGACATATATCCTATTTGGTATTCCTAGGCACTGATACCACTAAACTGTCACGTCCCGAGAATTACGCAGCATATATTATTAATGCGGAAATAATTTGATTCGATATCCCGAGACGTGAACAGTCGGCAAATAAGCCTCTATCTAGCACACACTAAGTGTTTAACAACACAACATCATCATAGGGCCCAAATGTGAACTCAATATAAATTGCATTCAAATCTCAACTCATTGTATTCCAAATAGAAACTAATACAGGACTAAGAGTCAATAAAAAGGAAAAGTACATTTATTCCTCACTTCCTAGTACATGAATCTAAAACTCAAAGCAAACTATGTAACTAGACTCGTAGTTGGGACGCTCATCACTCGGACGCATTCCCATCCTCGACTTGCTCCTCCTCTTGAACTTCATAGTCACCTAGATTGGGTAAAAGTAGGGGATGAGCAAACTAGCCCAGTAGGATTTATATCTCAATGTGCGGGCAATGATATAAGTGATTAGCAATTTAGAACTAGGTAAGTGCGATGAAGATATGCAAGTACGAATAAAACTCGTTAAAACATGATACATGAACAAGCTAGATAGAGTGATATGATAGAACACGATTTTTGAACAGGATAACAAGATAGAACTAGCAATAGATCACTTTGTACAAGCACGCAAGAATTCACTTGATGTCAAGAACGCAAGGTATCACTAATTGCATTAAATGCAGGATGGCCATATCACGCAAGCAAGCAAGCACGCACGAGCACGATCATGTAACACTAATCAGGCACGTAGACACTAATGTACACAAGAAAAGATCTATCAAGAATGTACACCAGGACACGTGTATGTGGTATTGTATCTATCATTCAACACGCACGCACGACTCCCAGGGCAGATGCAACGCCAGTAATCATTATACCCCATGGTTAACAGTATATTTATGACTCTCCGTCATTGGGGCTAGACTGGAGCCCTGAGCACTCGCCGTGCCCGGTCAGCATCTCACTTAAATTTTAAATGTAGATACCCACAGTCATTTATAATGGCCAATGAGAGTTTCAATAAGTAAGCATGTGTAATGTCATGTTCATGATGATGATGAGAACTAGTAATAAGTAATTGAACATGATTTCATGATAACAATGGTTAAGAGATAAATTCGGCAGCATAACGGACGATTTATAATTTAGTTCAATCTTTACATTAATGGCTTTAGTCTAGATTGTAATTCACACTCACAAGAACAAGACGAGAGAGGAAGTGCTCGCTATCTCCAGGGAACTTCAATGGTACAACCAACTCGTCGGCCATGTGGGAATTCATAGTCAGAGGAGATTTACGGAGGCCTTAGAGAAAAGGTCACTAGTCTACAGATTCGGATGATGACCGGTAGAGAGCTTCCAAACCCCAAGAAAGGGCTGCCTAGATGTGCAAGTGTGTAGTGATGTACGCCTCTCAATCCACAAACAATCGGTTTTAAACTTGCGGAAAACACTTACATGATGGCACGAATTGAACAATGCATTTAACTACACATGGGTTTGCAAGATTTTCAGAATAATAATTATCATTTAAAACATGGTAGAATATGGAAAGATTGAATCACAAGTTGCATGAATGGATCATAACATTTAAAGAGCAATTAGAATAACCTTCATGTAATTAAAACTTTTAAATGGGTTAACCACTTTTAAGCCATTAAATAACCATCATGCAATGATCAGACCTAAGACATGTGAATCACGTACTAAAATCATATTTAAACAGACCTCAGGTACAGCGGTTAGGTTTGCAAGAAAATAAGTGGGGTTCATGAAAAATCCTGAGGTCGTGACAGACCCTTGTAAGGGTCGCGACGGGGTCAGATCAGATCGCGACAGTGCCTTGTAAGGATCGCGACAGGCTTGTCTGATCAGGCAGGCAGATCGCGACGGGTGCTTATGAAGAAGGCGACATGTCTGTCAGACCCGGAGGTCAGGTCGCGACGGCGGTCCGGTCGTGATCAGATCGCGACGGTATTTCTTGTCGCGATCTGCCTGAGAGCACGAACTATCAAGCCGTCGCGTTCTCAAGTCCTTGGCCTACGTCTACCAGTGAAAGGACAGTGCTTTGGATTGCGGACCAGACTTTCCTTATTTTGACACAGGGTTGTTCCAAAATTAAGAACAAATTGTACAATACATGAAAAATAACAAAACTAGTTTTAAACCAACCTAGACATGCAAGGGTGCTTCCAATAAATTGGAATTAGAAAACAATGATGGTTTCGATAGGCTTTAATTAAGTTAAACACAAACGTAAAACCAGGTGTAACCTGAAAACGTAGTATCATGTAGTGACCCTATTACGATGCTTATAACTCTCTAACTATTGACGATTAGACAAAACATTCAACACAAGACATGACTAGGACAACTATTAGAAAAACTTTCATGTTGTGGGTTTGCTCTAATTCGGTCTTGAATCACATGCAACATATAAAGAACGGGAAAAGCCCTAACAGTGAGCGACTTTGGCAAAACACTTATAATTCAAAATCTACTCATTGAACTTCGATGAAACCAGTGGGAAACGAAAGTTAACTTGATGATCTACACATTGGTATAGGATATGTTAAGGTTTGGCCCAAGAAAACCTACCTTCTGGGTTGAAGAAGTCCTGTTCTTTCAGAAAACTCGTGTTCAGACCACTCACAGGAGAACGCTTAATACGCTGTGTATACTACATGAATTTAGGCATTCCACTTGGGTTAGGAGGTAGACTGACCCTTTCCAGGGGTATAAGCCTTGCAAGGGGTTTAGGTTTGGCCTACCTTTGATCGGCTTCAAGTGGACGGTTTGTGCAGGTCGCAGTAGATGAACGGGGGAAGAAGATGTCCTTCTTGTGGTCGATCCACAGCTCCCGCCCCCAAGAGCTCCTCCACACGACCCTAGCAAGTTGTAAACTCGTCCCTAGGTTTGGGTGAAGAGAATTTAAGTAACCAAGGTATTTAGGAGTCCTATTGTAACTAGGAAAGAAGGGTTGCGGGATTGGCTTATGTCTTTCTAAAATTTGAAGATCTCTCCTCCATTAGAGAGCCTTGGCCATCAAGCAACCTCTATGGTGGGTAGGCACGAATTGGGTTGCCAGAGTGTAAGATCTCTTCCCAATTCAACTCTAATTGCCTCTTTTTATTTCAGCTAATTTAAGCTACGAATTTCCATGCATTTCCTAGCTTCATTTGATTTTTGGGTCATATGTGGTCCATGGCCCAATTAAGATATGGGTCATTAATATATAATATTGGAGTCTCTCCAACACTTTTATTAAATTTTTGGTTGCGTCGTATTTTCGTGTTAACGGTTTTCTGACTTGTTTCTTAATTTGGATAATTGGTCACAATAACTCTTAAACCTAGTCCAATTGATTTTTATTCCCAAATTTCTTGATGGGTCATTAGAAGATATTATTTGAATCCCATATATGATTTTTATTTAATTTTCTGACTCATCCAAGTACTTGTGATAATGATTTTCCGACTTATTCATGAATTACGATAATAAGTCGTGAAACACTTTAAACATGGCTAATCCGATTTTTCTTGACATAAATTTCTTTGTGAAACTTTTAGTAAAAATGTTTGGGGTTGATTTATAATTTTTACGGATTTTTCCGATGTGTTTTAGCTCATACGATAATGATACGTATGTTTAAATACTCTGATATTATGAAAATTATTTATTTCTATTTATTTTAAATTTTTATGTAATTAAAATTTTCGAGGTGCTACATGTTCATACCTATAGACAAGCAAACCAAGTGGCTGACGCTTTGGCAAATGTTGGCTGCAAATCTTCTACCAATGTACTTTTCTTTTCTGCCACCTCTTTACCTCGAGAATGTAAAGGTCCTCTTACCTTGGACCGGTATGGGGTTCCTAATCTCAGGCTAGTTTAGCAGGGGTATGCCCCTATGATCTTGTACATTTTTCATATATTCATAATCCAGGCTCTGGTGGATCGCACTGGTGGAATTGATACATTCTATTCTTGGGAATAGGGTGCACTCTCCTAGTTGCTGACCCTGAGGACTTTTTTTCAAAAAAAAAAAATCAAATTAAACAACAAATAATTTAATGAATATTCAAATAAACAACTTCAAACTTAAAATTCAAACTCATAAAGAACATCTATGCATAAAGAACTTCAAATATTATGGCATAGTCACCATTTTTACTGATGAACTCCTGGTGGTTCTAGATGGCCTTCGAATATGCCATTATCTTCATGTACATAGTGATTACATAGAGGTGGATTCCATTGCCTTGCTAAATGTGCTCAACAAAAGGGAAGGCATGCCATGGTGCCTACACCAGTTCGGAGCAGTACGTGCTGGTCGCTACTGACCTATTTTTCACCAAGTTTCATGCACATATACAAAGAGAGAAATCAAGTGGCAGATTCCCTGGTAGGATTGGCATGTGATAGCGGCATTTCAAAAGTTTTTCTGCTAAAACTCAGCTTCCCCAACGAGTGAAAGGCCTGTTATTCTTGGCCAGTCTGCATTTGGGTGCAATCAGAAATGTATTTTGATTTGGCTAGTAATTCTATTTTCTAAAAGCTTTGTATACTTTAAGGGATATGCCCTGGTGCTAGTGCCATTTTCAACATCTATAATAATAACTCATGGCTCTCAATAAGAACCCTCATGTCTCTTTATTAGAGGGCTCATGCAAAATGGTCGATGCTCAAATATTTACCTCAAATTTTTTTTCCCCAGTTCATAACAAAATAAATGAAAGTTTAATTTGAGCATACAATGAAAGCACAAGTAAATGTTCTACTCAGATGATGATGATGTAACTTAGGTTGGTAGGCTGAGATGAATATGTAAATTAATATGTGGGGTTTCTTTTCACTGTGCACCCACTTCATCGTCCCAGAGCTTTGTCGAAACACAAAGTTCTCCTATGGCTCCCACGTGTGCACTGCTGCCCCCCCCCCCCCTCCCACCCCAGCGCTCCGACAGCCTCCCCCCTACACCACCACTCGTCGACCTCCCCCCCACCACTCCCCACTGACGGCCTCCCCCCCACTCTCTCTGTGTGTGTGAGAGAGAGAGAAAGAGAGAGAGAGGAGACCAGACGGCATCCGACGACAACGAAGGTGGCGGCGTTCGACAGCAGCGACAATGGTGTCCGACGAATGTGAGAGAGAGAGAGTGAGAGAGAAAGAGGACGGAAGAGAAGGTTGTTGGGAGGGGGTATAAGGAGTTAGCGACCGATTAGTGATCGACTAGCGACCGAAAACTCAATCGCTAATCAGTCTCAAAAACCGCTAACACCAACGACTGAACTGACATTGGTCGCAATTGGATCAAAGATCTGTAACCGAATTGCGACCGAAATATTTTAGTCGCAAAATATGTCAAACTAAGGGACCAAAAGTAAAACCTTTAGCGACCGAACTCTTTTGGTCTCAATTCATTCGTAGATCAGCGACCGAATTGCAATCGAAATATTTCAGTCGCAAGATATGTCAAACTAAGACGCCATTAGCAAAACCTTTAGCGACCGAACTCTTTCGGCCTCAATTCGGTCGCAAAACTGTGACAGAATTGAGACCAAAAGAGTTCGGTTGCTATAGGTTTGGGATGAATGGCGTGAAGAGAAAATGTATTAGCGACCGAAATTCATTCGGTCACAGTACATCAAGATTAGTTACCGAATGATTTCAGTCAATAACCGGTACTCTATTTTGAGATCGAATAGTGTCTGAATAAATTTTGATCACTAAATTTATAAATCAATATTGAAATTTGTTAGTCACAATTCGGTCTCAAAACAACAATTGATTAGTGACCGAATTTTGGTCTCAAATTCGGTTGCTATAAGTACTTTTTCATTTAGTGAATCGAAGACCAAATTGTCACTAAAAATTTTTGGTCGCCAATCATTCGGGCCAAAGGTGTAGATTGAATATTTTTGAGACCAAAATTGTTTTAATGACAATTTGGACTCAATTTTGATACCGAATTGTCATCAAAATATATTCGATCTCTATATCTTATTTTTAGTGATTATCCCATCACAATTTTGAGATTAAATTAAAACCAAAATTTCCGGTCTTAAATTCGGTATCTATTCCTGCAAATTCCTATAGTGAGAGTCACCAAGCCAACGAAGAGACTCTGATTGCAGAAACTGTCTGGTACAGGTAATGTTCGCCACTTCAAATATGTTGCTCAAACAAATTAAATAAGATTATTTGTAAAAATAGATGACGAGAAAAATAGGCTTTCGATGGAGAGTTGGAAAACATCAATATTATACGAGAAAATTGATGCTTAGTCCACAATACCAATGGAGCAATATTGTAGCATATTTGCGGAATCAAGGTTTTTTGCATCAAGGCTAAATAATCCTAGACAATGTTCAACTTGGTTTTGACGATGCACATTGTTAAACATATTTATTCCAATACACAGGCAAAGGAAACAACGGTGCGGTTAAAAAGGACCACGAAGAAAGGTAAAGCACATTAAGATTGAAATTTTGTCGACCAATGATCGCCATGTTGATTTGCTGTCGTACCTGTATAGCCGACAAGTCTGACTAGATGAGTCGACACAGTTGGATTTTCGCTGCAAAGATCGGGTCTACCTGGATATATATATATATATATATATATAGACCCCCCGACAGCGTTGTAGGGTGGCGAGTCTACCCTACCGAATTAAATCCATGTGTGAATTTATATACCTTCTTTTCTTAACCAGAGATCTACACACATATATATAGAGGCAAATTCTAGATGGGTTGTTGAGTAGGACGATGTGGCGCGGGGTTTAGTATTTATTAGTCAAAGCTCATTATGTGTTAGTTGAATGTCACTATTTGTTAGATAAAATCTAATGTTTTTAGTGTGTCCGGTTTGGGTTTGAACTAGCTAGAGTAAAGACATATCCTAGTTAGGTTTGAGATTCTAGGATGCACGTCTATATCTTGCTTATTTACAATTCTTAAAAAAATCTCTTAATCAACTTGATAAATTTAAAAATTAAACTCCTCTTACTTGATGTACAATAGAACATCTTATCAATCGAGTCTCTCCTTCAGTACAATAGACAAAATCTATATCAACCATGTTGGTGAAAGAATCGAGTTGTGTACCTTTCACCAATATGGAGAAGGAGAAAGATCATCCTCATCAATATGAAAAGACTAGCTAGCAAACATAGATGGACCCAAGAATTTTTCCAGTGGAGTCACTCCTTTTAAAAAAAATTTCAACTAAACTAATTTAATGAAAATTTTAAACACATTAATAGAGTTTTAAAAATCTAGTGGGGTCAAATGACTCCACTGATTTGTCTCTAGATCCGCCCTTGCTATCAAAGTCATCCACAAATTTCACACCTTAGATCCCAAAATTGGAGGGGATAGCTCAAGAGAAAGAAAAAGAGAAATAAGAGTTCCAATAAACTAAGTCCTGTTAGGACTCTAGCCAACGTCAATGACCCATATATCAACATGCCACAAAAAGTAATATTTGTATAATTTGTCAATGAAAGACATTATTTAATTATCGACTAAAATCTAGTATTGTAGTAGTTGAAGTTAAAAAAAAAAAGTTGAAGGTCACTATTTATTAGCCAAAGTTTAATATATATCAATTGAATGTTGTTGCAAAATCTAATATTAGTCATAAATACCACTATGTACTTAATAAGTGGATTAGTGGTAGTTCTTCATTTACACTGTAAGAAAAGATCAAGGGTTTAACTTCTATGGATAGTAAATTTACAAGAATTTTTTAAAAATGATGTCAAAAGTTCATCTCCACGAGATTATATAATTGATTAGTAATCTAATAAATTTATTTTTAATACTACTATTTATATTTGTCAATCAAAAAGTGTTATTTGTTAACTAAAGTCCAGCATTACTTCACTACAGGAAAAACGGCATATGTCAGCGGCTACGTGCCGTTGACAAAACTAAAAAAGCCGTTGACAAAGACATATGTCAACGGCTTAAACTCGTTGACAAAGCCGTCGACATCTTAGTCGTCGACAAAACATACGTCAACAGAATTGTAGACCGCTGACAAAATTTTTTATGTCAGCGGCTTACTCACCGCTGACAAAATTTTTTTATCTCAGCGGCTTACTACCGCTGACAAAAACTCTTTGTCAGCGGCTCATAACACCGCTGACAAAGAAAATTTATGTCAGCGGTTTGTTGACCGCTGACAAAATTTAATATGTCTTTTGTCAGCGGCTTATAGCCGCTGACATATGTTGTCTAATTTTTTTAATAATTCTTTTACAATTTCTAATTTGTTGTTTGTATAAAAATATCTGAATAAACACAACAAGAAAATAAATCCACATTCAATTCATATAACATCAAAATCTCTAAATACTCAATTCATACAACATCAAAATAGTCAATTCATATAACATCAAATTTCTGTTTGTACAAAATACCTGAATACAAACACAACAAGAAAACAAATAATACAACTAAAATAAATCAAAGTCTCTAAATTAATGTCATCAAAATATCTATCTAACAATCATCATCATCATAGTCATCTCCCTCAGCATCAGTATCTACGTGGTCATCCTCTGGTGCTCTCGATGGAGCTGACGCAGCAAATCTCTGACTAGTCTGAAACTGAGTCATGAATGTGCTCATCTGCAGCATCTGTCTACGTATGTCATCCATATCAGACTCTCGTTTACGCAGCTGCTCCAACTCCCTCCACATATCATCCATCTCTGAGTCACGTCTGCGCGCCTCTGTACGCAACTCCTCAACCTCTATTCTGAGAGTGTTTTCAATGTTATTAATCTGTTGCTGATAGTCAGTGGAGCTCGACCCTTCTCCTGTCCCATACCATGTGCGACGTGTCTCTCGACTGCCTCCGCAACGAATGCGACCAGATCGGTCCTTCCCCATAACTGAAACAAAAGCTCCTCAGCAGAAATGGGGGTACTCCCACTCTCACTATCTAGTGAAGGAGTCGATAGCTGAATCATCCTCTCCTGCATAAAAAATTTTAAAAAAATTATTATTTATCATACAAAATATCACATAAACATTAATGATAAATTTTAAAAATACACTTACATATCGACTCCTACTCTCGTCATCTACCCACTACTCATTGCCATCAGGTAATTCCTTGCATCTGCCAATTTTAAAGATCTCCACACGATTTGGTTCACGATCATGAGCAAGGCGCTGTTTACATGTGTTAAAGAGAGTAAGAATTAAATAAATATTAACTGATAGTAAATTTTAACTAAATATTTAACTTACAAAATCATCCTTCAATGATAATGACTCTTCCTGCCCTTTCTATATGGCATAGATGATGAGAGCGATTTGTCTTATTGCGATCAGCGATATTTTGCCAACAAATATTTTAAATATTAAAATAAAAAATGAAGATGTACTATAAAACTTTATTATTACCTGCTCATCCGAAGTGTTCCATTTTGCACACATTATCTGCCAATCTTGCGGATTAACACCAGCTGGAACTGAGGCAATGGCATCATCAAAAGATTTGCCTGTATAATGCTGTATAGAGACATAATTTTTTAGTTCCACATTAAAAGTAGTGAAAATAAATGTGCTTGTAAATAAGACATAAGAAATAAGATCGAATTGTGTTGAAGGATATTGTGTTGCCGTTCTCTGGCTCTTATGGTATGCTGCAAAACTCCAGCTTTTCCCTCCAGTTATGCTTTCAAGATTCCCATCATAAGAAGAATAAAAGAGTAGTGACTTTTGCAGCTTATGTTGCTGCTGCTTGTCCATCATGCCCTCCTGATTACTGGGCAATCAGCGACGCTACAGGATGCATCAGCTTTCTCTAACGTGAGTCTTTTCTACACTTCTTAATTTTCTGGGATTTCATTTTAATTGATGGTTTATCATGCTGTCCAATGCCTTCCTAATGGAATTCCATCTCTATAATATATATATTTTGCATCCACAAATGAATGAAATGTGTCATCTTTGTTCTTCAGGTTTCCCTTCTTCAGTTAGCTGGCTTCATTTTACCAGTCTATATAATTTCCCGCTCATGCTACAGCTTCCTGTGCCGACGAAGACGGCAGGTACTTCCTTCAACATTTGAATCAATAAGTGGTTTCATCTTTACCATTGAACTAAGAGTTTAGAATATGGTCTTAGGCCACTCCTTGGGTACCTTTCCTGAAAGGCCTTGTTGATGTGACCTTGAGTATATTCTTCTGACTCAATAAGTGGAGAAATGAGGGATACATACATATGTAGAGTGCTGTGGCATCTTTTGACTCTAAAGATGAAATACAAGTCCAGTTATTAACACATGAATCTTGGGACTTGTTACTTTCAGGACCATATATGCCGCCGTAGGGTAAAACATTCCGATTTAAACTGTGTAGTCCATATCAAATAATCTGATACCCAGAAGATAATGCACAGCTATAGTGAACTCAAAGAGGCGTTTGAAAAGACAAGATGGTGAAAACAACATCGAACAGTATGTACACATTTGGGGGTGCAGCAAGCAAGTGCCTAAAAATTGGCATTGTACTTATCTAAGGTGATTGGTATCCATACTTCTGATGGAGATTTTCTTTTATCTCAAATCTAGTTGCCTTTATACGATCCAATGGTTGTGTCAATTGTTTATTTCCTGCACCTCTTGACATGTGGCTCGTATTACTCAAAAAGACTACAAAACATCGCAATCTCTTCCAACTCTCAGGGTTGATCTCTCTCACAGTATTCTTCTAACTCTCACAAGCCATCTACCTAAGAAATTAAAGAGTAGAATATGCAAATCTAATTTCTAAGTGCAGTTACCAGTTTTCTGAATGCTTAGTTTTATATTACTGTTTAGCTATAGCTTCTAAAAGTTATTGTTCTATGAATCTGCCAGTTTTAATAGAGTACTGTATCTTCTAGTTGGCAGGAGATTACGATGCAAGTCCGGGTAAGATATCTTTCTGAACAAACATGTGCAAGATCTTCAAGTTGGTAATGAAAAAAATGAGACTCAGAGCAATGTGAATATGAACAGAAATCAATGGTGCATCTCTTTCATCATATGGATATCCAATTGCTTTTATCAAGGTGTTTAGTTCTCTATTAACAATTAACAATCAGAGCTCATGCCATCATAGGACAATCCATGCAGCCAAAACCTTACGATCTGATTCCAGCTTTAATCCTTTTTTCAAGAGGAAACAACTCCATTCCCAAGATTAACAAAAACAAATCTGTAAGTCCTCCTCAAGTATTAAGTAGTGAATTATACCAGAAGAACACTAAAAAAAGATCTACTTCTATGGGTGGGATCACAAACTAATGTAACTGAAATAGCCACAGAAGACAACGGGATCATAATGACATCAATTTTACCGTGTAATAAACAGTTCATGCAAGAGGGAGAAGGGACAAAATTGATGGGACGCCAAACTTACGGTGGGCGTCTGAGCAATATTTTAAGGGTGTTTGGAGGCCAGGTTGTCTTCTCTCTCGGCGGTGTGAAATGTGACTCAAAACACGGTATTTTGGCGTTTGGCCGGCAGGTGTTTTCCTCTTCTCTGCAGTGTTAAATGTGATAGTGAAGTCTGGTTGATGAGAACTTGAGAACTGAGGTGCCAGCTCACCCTTGCCTGCTATGAAAAAGGAAGGAGCCTTCTCTTCCTTCGCAGCCCAAACGCCAACAAAAGAGCTACAAAGAAGCGCGCACAGAGAGAAAGAGAGTGTGTGTGAAGTCTGGTTGATGAGAGCTGAAGCGCCAGCCGACCCTCACTTCCTATAGAAAGACATGGAGCCTTCTCTTCCTTCACAGACCAGACGCCAACAAAAGGCTACACCAAGAGCATAGACAGAGAGGGCGAAGGAGAGAGAGAAGTGATCTGGTTGATGAGAACTGAAATGCCAGCCCACCCTCGCCACCTATAAAAAGGCAAGGGGCCTTCTTTTCCTTCACAACGCAGACGCTAAACAAAAGAGCTACAAGATTTGTTCTGGAGATTGATTTGGAGGCGCCAGTTACCTCTCTGTCAGAGGAGCAAATACCCTCAGCAGAATCAGCTTCAAATTGCAACCAGCTTGTCTCACTTGTTGAACTAGAGAGCAAAGTAGATGGTCAACAGTTACAGATATGGGAGCTGAAACACTTGTCAGAATGGCAGCAGAGGCTATTCAGAAAATTTCATTGGACAAACCTATTCATTTGGAGGACACCATGTGTTGGTCCTTGCCTCCGCTTCAGCAGAGGTCTTGCATTTGTTTGCAGATGTTGTTATCTCTAATTCAGATGATCCAGATAATATTCTAGACACATGGAGAGGAGATGGTGACCAGGAATCATCAGATATTGATGGGATGGATTACTTTGAGTACATGACACTGAAACTGAAAGAGATCAAAGTGGATGAGTATTGTTGTAGAACCTTGGAAAGAGAGAATGCAGAGGAAGAAACTGACATGGCTCATCTACTTATGCCAAGGCCAAGGAGGGGCCAGGCAAGGAAGCGACGTCAGAAAAGGGACTTTCAGAAAGATATCTTAGCCGGACTTGCATCACTATCAAGATATGAGGTGACTGAGGATCTTCAAATGATCGGAGGGTTGATGAAGCCTCCGGGCAACTGCAATTTGATGTTATATGAATTGACTATTTTGATGTTGTATGAATTGAGTATTTAGAGATTTTTGAAGTTTATGTTTACAGAATTCTGATCAATATGTCTACAGAATTCTGATTTTTGAAGTTTATATCATGTAATGTTGATAACCGATCTCTCATCAATCTCCATAATTTGCTTAATTGTATTCACTGCAATTTCATCGTCCTCTTTAGGTGGACAGAATGAGACATTAAAGAATTAAAGAATTGACATGTGCATATAAGGAAAAATATTAATTTATCCGTTTCTTCAAAACTCCACGCCAAGTACGATGCATAGGACATGTGCATTAACATTTCTTTATCAGTATGGGCCGTTCGATCCCACTGAAAGAGCAACTACAAATTAGAGCTAACATTAGTCATGATAAGAATTTTGATAGATATAATATTAAATTTATAGACTATTACCTCAAGATCTCTAAAAATTGTATCTATTATATCTATAAGAAGTTTGACAAAATCCTTTTGCCATATTTTACAATGAAGTTTTGATACAATGCCCATGTGACTAACGAACTGGGCTCCCGACTCTCCAATCCCAGTCCCACCGATCACTTTTACATTCCATCGCTGGCCAGACTCCAATCTCCTATCTGTCAAACCTCTGGAGGGGCCCCGACGTCCATGTCCCCGACCCAAGTCTGTGCAGAAAAGACTCTACCCCCTTCAGATATCTAGGATCTCCTCGATTATTAACAAGTTCCATCCAAGTCTTATCAGGTCCATCCATTTCTATATATCCTATAACCATAAACAAAGAATTCAGTAAAAAATTCGACAACACCTCCCTTGTATCAGAGCAAATCCACATGTGTACATCCACCTGTATACATACATTGTTAAATAAAATGGGATACCTACATCAAATCTTGCCCATCCATGGATATTTTGATCATATGATGTTCTCCATTATATGTGCTTATGATTGTCTTAAAATTTCGGCAGCATCTCCCCACACTTCTCCAATATACCACTATTAATTACTAAATTTAACTTTGCTAAAAAAATCACTCGTATAAACTACAAGTGAAAAGTTGAGTAGTTAAAATTAGTAGGTATATTAGAGAAGAGTAGGGAGATGCTGTCGAATTTTAAGACAATCATAAGCGCATATAATGGAGAACATCATATGATCAAAATATCCACAGACTGTCCATAGGACAATTCAAGACTTTTGTTAGGATATATGTCATTACCATTAAAGACGGTAAAAACATATATCCTAACAAAAGTCTTGAACAGCAAAAAAGAAAAAAAAAAAAGGGTCCATACATTCACACACCACATCCCACATTCATATCTATACGCTTGTATCCTGCATTAAAATATATGAAGACAATCACATCCTGCAAAAATCAATGAGACATTCTAGATTTGATATCATATGAGTACACAAATTCTCAATAATGGAGTAGATCCCAATACCTGATGACATATTTAAAAGAGTACGCATCTATAGCACATTAATCAATGGTTAATCATCGGAGACTCAGAGGAAGTACTCTTCGACCTGTGCAGATTAATCAATGGTTCTTGCACTGAGAAGGGTAATAAACACTGACCACATGGATGGTGGGAGGAGACTAATGAAGCCAGAAATTACTAATAAAAGTAAAATTACCCAAATAAATCAGTCAATAAGTGCAAACACATATAGTAAAATCAAGAACAAAAGGAAACAAACGAAATAAATGGGGCCAGTAAAAGTAAAATTTGTATGGTAAATATACGATCCAAAAGTAAAATCCAAACATGAAGAAACGGGCATGCACATGAAGAAACATTTCATGGAAAAAAAAGAAAAATTTGCATGGTAATATACGATTCAATTCAAGTTAACCCACCTGCTTCCACTAACAAAAGTTTTTATATTTTTTTGAAATGCAACAGCTCCAACAGCTCCTGTATGACCACTAGCGAGTCCTATACACTTCCTATCCACAGCATTCCACAATCTAGCTTACAGACAGAAAGAGGAAATCAGTTAAGTAGCATGAAACAGAACAAAAAACAATGCAGTAAGAAGAAAAAGATGAAAAGAAGCACATGTGGATTAAAGAGAGTGAAAGTAGTCTATGAGATACAAAAAACAACACAAGTAAACCAAGCTGATAGATCTAACACAATGTGAAACAATACCATAACAATCTTACCAAATATCTCAAACTTTAAGGAATGGAAACCTGAAAAAATTAACCCATTAAACTTCGATCCAAAAGAGATCAAAACGAATGTTGAGGTGTGAATACTACTGTGTTATATTCTCCATCATCAGATAACTTTTTTTTCCCCTCATGAGGATGGATCCAACAATTTTGGGTGTGCCATCTTACGGAGCCGATCACAACCATACTAATATATGTATATGTATGTCCACAAGTCACAACTTCTCACAAAGTTGGTGGGCACTAGCTAGAAGGGATCGATCCTCGTTTATCTAGTGTTTCAACCCATCCCATCGGATATATGTAGGCTCCTAAGTTTTACTTTAGGCAAGTTATCAATGCTTCCCGATTTTTTACGCAGGATAAAGTTCATCCCTTTGTACTCGATCGGCTAATTAACCATAGATAGACATAATGTTGTTCTCTACAAAGGAACTTGGTAGGACAAGGTGGCTGGGGGGACGGAGGAACTTGGCTATATACTTTACAGCTAGCTGCTGCTTAAAAACAAGGTCCTCATCACCGATGTCGATGTCCTCGATCGGTTGGATGCCTGTGATCATCCAATAGCTTTGAAGTGTGGGTCGATAATATAATTGAGGGACGGGAAGTCTATCAACCTCATGTGACAATCTTAGCATTCCACCTAATTATGTAAGTGAGAATTTAGATATGACTTGTTACCGACATGATACATTAAAGAAGCTTCTGCCCAGGATCATGGCTGAGAGTAACATTCATCACCGACAAGCTGCAGAGTCCAAACGATCCTCCCAAAGTGATAATGTTCGAAGGTCTAAACCCCACAGCAAGAGAAAGATGGATCTCTCCGTTGTTGGCCTGGATGATGACATGCAATGATCTGTCGGATATCGGATACAGTGGTGGAGGGCACGCCCAGCTGATCAACTCCATGTCGTGGCCACGGATGTTGAGGCACGCTGGCTCTGGTCTTTTCCCTTTCACCTTTCTGTGGCCTTTGTTTGTTCCCCCGTCCCTAAAGGGGAGCAGGTCCTGACGCGAGAGAGAGAGAAAGAGAGAGAGAGAGAGAGGACCTGCAGATCCGGATGAGGAGGAGGTCGCGAGTTAGCCGGAGGAGGAGGAGGTCGCCGGACGAGGATGCAGCCGGCGCGGGCAGATCGCCGGAGGAGGACGCAGCCGGCGTGGGGAGATCGCTGGAGGAGGAGGAGGTTGCCGGACGAGGATGCAGCCGGCGCGGGGAGATCGCCGGAGGAGGACGTAGCCGGGGCCAGGAGATCGCCGGAGGAGGAGATCGTCGCAGGAGCTCTAGGGCGCCGGAGATCGCCAAGGAGGAGGTCGTTGCAGGAGCGAGTTAGGGCCGATTTCGCGCAGTGGTGGGTTTGGGGCGGGGCAATAAAAGAAGTAAATGTCAGCGGTTGTTGGCCGCTGACATTACTTTTAATTAAATAATAAATATTAATTTTTATTTATTATATTTTATCAATATTAATAATATTGATTTTTATTTATTATATTTTATCAATATTAAAAATATTATTTATTAACATTATATCTAATTTTACTTATTAATGATATTTATTATAATACATATGAAAATGGTCAATTAAAAATAAATATATTAATAAAAATGTTAAAATATGATTATAAATATTTGTCAATGTATAAAGGAAGCCGTTGACAAAGAGTATAGATATGTCAAATATATGTCAGTGGACATATAAAGCCGTTGACGTATGTCACCATTTGTCAACAGGTTTTGACAGCCGTGACGTATGTGTGTTTTGTCAGCGGATTTTTTTAGCCGTTGACATATTTTCGATGACAAATGTCCTGCTCCTTGTAGTGCTTCTAAGCTAGAATCTAGTTTTAGTCACAAATATAGCTATTTGTACTTGTCAATCAAACGTTGTTATTTGTCACTTAAAATCTATTATTTGTTAGATAGACTAGTATTTGAGCATTGGTTGTCAATCATTTAGTAATTAAGTTGATATAGATTGATCGGGTAAGAGTTGATTAATTTACATGAATGTAGAAGTGGTGAGAGATGATATCTTTGTCGTTGGTGATCGGGCCGATTACTTCTGTCGCAATATTAGTCATTGTTAGTCATGGTGACGTGGTGCCAATCAATCTTCAACTACCACCAATAATATCGGTCACCACCGTCATCGTCTATTTTACTATCGCCAATATCTACTTTCGGCTTCTGCCATCTCTTTGCTGATGTGGATCAATCGAATCTCAATCTAATCTTTCCACATTAACTTAATTATCCAAGTGACCAAGTAATACGCATTTTTGAAGTAAGATTTTTCGCGTTAAATGTGTTTGTGGTTTGTTAAAGCTTGGGCTTCCGTAGCGGACGAGCGAGGTGGGCAAGCAGGGCCACATTGCATCAGATTTACCGCTTACCAATGCTGCACGGGCGTTAGTTTTGGTCGCTAGTGTACTACGCGCCGTTGGCCGCGGTCAGGCGCGCGGTGCGTCGGCGCGCTTGCGCGTGGGCTTTCCTCTCGATAGTACGTTTGGTGCGGGCGGCAGTCCGGTGATGGCGCGGGCCCACGTGCCCATACTTTTGGGCCAACGGAGGCAGAAGATCCCAACCCCAATCACATGGTGGTGCATCTCCCGCGAGAAGGACGATTGCGCGCTGCATTTAGTTGTTGTCGGTTATCCGTTTTAAAGTTTAGTGGATTTTCGCCTAAATCAAAGGTTTTCTTTTCTCTAAAATTGGAGAATATTTCGCTTCTTTTGGCTGATCACGAAATAAAACATTCCATTTGTTTGTTGTAATTTCAGGTCACTTTAGTGCCAGGAGAACCATGATAGCCCCACTTATATTGTTCATTGATAAATATGAAACTAAAATAATTATACATAAAATACCCACCAAGTTTTAAAAATGTTTAACGGTGAAAATTTTCGAACAAGTTCTTAAAGCGAAGTTAAAAGGTCAGAGTGCTCTCAGTTCTCAATGATTGCTTGTTCTACTTTTTAAATAATAATCCACGGTTAGAATTAAGGGAAAGTAAATATAAATAAAATCCCTTAATTTAAGTTCGCAAGAATTACTTTTTATCTGTTAAAAAGAAGTGTGAACGAAAAGTGGTCGAACGAGTGAATCGCACAAACTTATATATATTCCTTTTTTTGACACGGTATATTCATAGTGTGAAATATTATATTTATAAGCAAAACATGCATAAAAGCGAACCCAAAGCTAGATAAGTTCGACGACGGTTCGATAACCAAGAGATCATGGATTTTGGACTGTTCATGTGGTGATCCCCCGTGAGCGTCGCCCTATCCGGCCCAGGGGTGCACCAAACGCCTAATTTTGCCATTCATAATACCCATCCAAAACTGTGGTGTCGGATGCACGCATGCATCATTCGGACATGCGAGTGTGGTCGTGATCTTTCCTTGGCAGTTGTCGCGACGAACCCAACATGTGGGTCTATCGATCGTGTGCTGATGACATCCCAAGGCCCTCGTGTTGTTGGCAATGTTGACACTTTGATATTTGGTGGGTTTTGGATTCATAATAATGCTGATGAAAGCTGCATTAGTCACGCTGCTAACAATATTGCATCTTAATCAATTATTTTGTTGTCTCATATTCTCGATCGAAGAGTAGTACGTGCTTCTTCCAACTCCCAAATGTAGTTGGAAAGCTCGTTGGCATCCTTCAATTACTCCTACTTAATTTGTTACTGTTAACCGATGGCATATGCTCGGTTGGTTGCCCAACCGCAGTGCAGTTGTCTCCTGGAATAGGAGGACTCTTCCTCCCTCCCATGCTCATGAGAGATTAGCATTCTCTCTCGGGAAAAGATTTGCGAAAGTCTCTCTCTCTCTCACACACACTCCAGTGCAAGACTTCTCACACGGGACATCACCACCGAATCTCGAAGACGTTTGGAGCGAGAAAACTACGAAGAAGACTCTTGTAAACTTCTTCCCGATCCTACGAGATTTCACAACGCAGGAGATAAACACCCCATATAAGATCAAACATTGGTATCAGAGCCATCACGTTCTCTCTCCACGATGTCGTCGGATGATCTCCATACGCAAGAGCTTGCCGCAATGGAAGAAGATGATTTTGAACCGACGGAGATCTCCACGGACGACGATGGAGATAGTGTGGTTGGCAGCAGCCCGACACCCACGCAGGAGTTTGTGGCGCAAATTAGATATCGGCTACTAATGACTACAAGGGATTACGTTGTAGCACTGTGCGCTTCTCCCTCGTCATGCCCAGTCGACGTTCAAGGACATGGCGGAGGCGCTTCACGCAAACGAGACGGAGGCACGATTCGCGTGCCTACAGGCGACGTGAACGACCGCCATGTAGACCATGCAGACCACCTCTCGGGAGGCATGCCCCGCTGCTACGTCGGGGATGGCCACATCACCCGCGTGCTCACGACCCACGTGGCCATGCAGGCCACGTCGTTCACGGTCATGCAGACCGCGCGGCCCACGTACAGGCTGGTCAGAGCGATGTAGTCCCCGGTGAGGCGGGTTAGCGCGAAGCAGCCTCCGGCGAGGCGGGTCAGTGCGGTGCAGCCCGCGGTGAGGCGGGTCAACGCGGAGGCGAGGACGCGGGCGTAGGCGAGCTCGGCGTCGCCCGCCGCCACGCGAGCACGGGAGGGCACCGCGTCGCACGCCACCACGTGGGCTCGGGCAGGCGCCGCATCGCCCGCGGCCTCATAGGCGGGCACCGCGGCCGTGAGCACGCGCGCGGGCCCAGCGCCCGCAACCACGCAGGCTGGAGCCGGTGGCGCAGATGCGGGGCCTGCAGCCACCCGGGGCCCGCGACCACGCGGCTGGCGCGGACGCGCGGTCAGTGACTTTTGCAGCCATGCAGGCGGGCGCGGTGACCGCGGCCTAGGTGCGCGCGGAGCTGTGCACGGGGGTCCTCGTGGCCATGCAGACGGTGTTTAGGAGCGCATGGGTGGTCCCACGCATGCAGGAGTGGCGGTTCGTGAGGGTGCAGGCGAGGCGCTGCGTGGACATGTTGACTTGGCTAAGCGCATGGGTACTGGTCCACCCATGCTCAGACGCACTTTTCTGGTGGAACAGGCCCATATGAGAGCGTCGGCTCGTCGGCGACGGAAACTTGACCGTTTTGCAAGATGTCGCACTAATGTGGTATTGCCGAGCGAACCTCGTGGTCGAGCTCGACTCAGCCGCATTATTGGACGTGGACCAGCAAGGAACGGTGACCCCGTTTCTCGTCGCCACTATTATAAATATTTGGCGGTGCGACGAGTACGACGTCACATACGGCATGTTCCCCGGCGCCGTGCTATGACTCCAGCCCGCCTCCAGACGATTGCTTTCGCTATTATGATGTTATCACAATTTTAAACATGATTTTATTATTTATTAGGATCATATTAGGTTCATGATTATGAGATTGTCTTATTTAAATCCATGCAATAAATTGTATTAGTTAGTTTGATCTTATAATAAATTTATTCATGCACTTTATATTCAAACAATCTATGTATGATCCAATGATTAAAATCATGTGTTGAATCCTTTATTAAAAGAGAGTTTTAAACATGCATGATTAATTGTTGTTCAAAATTATTAGAATAATTTTTGACATGATTAGTTGTTGTTAATTATTTATTTGAATATTCATGTTTAGTAAATACATGCTTATTAATTGAGAGATGTTAGTTCCTCTCCTCTAAATTATTTGATTGAAATTACTCTAATAAATTGAATATTCTTATATAATGAGAGATGACTGTAGTACTCTAAGTCTACTTTCGATCTTATATATAGAGAATATTTAATGTTATAGTGTAGATTTTTGGATCAAATAGAATGATGTGTAGAATTGTCAACTTAGCCTTCTCATTATTATCTTAATGTAGTGATTCATCGATGGTCTCGAAGAATGTTGTTGCTGACTTAACGAAATGAGATAAATTAGATGGCACTAACTATGACATTTGGCATCGAAAAATCCAATATCTCTTAACACTTCTCACAAGTTTGGAAAACTTGGCCCTAAAGCTAGAAAGTTTATCTTTATAAGATATCCTGAAGGCTCTAAGGGTTACGTCATGTACGGACAACATCCGAATGGAGGAATGACAGAAAAAGACATCCGAGATGTTGTTTTAGGGCCATTCCTCCATTCGGATGTTGTCCGTACATGACGTAACCCTTAGAGCCTTCAGGATATCTTATAAAGATAAACTTTCTAGCTTAGGGCCAAGTTTTCCAAACTTGTGAGAAGTGTCATGGACATATCCCGCTGAACCCCATGGGCAAAAATTATCTAAATTGGTTTTCACCACGCCATAACTCATAAGGGGTGGAAGGAACTGACTGTGAAGGTATGCAGTTAAGGATGTAGGCCGCAGTCATTATAGCATCCCCCCAAAAAGATATTGGAAGGTTGGCATGCGCCATCATCGACCTAACCATATCTAACAGTGTTCTATTCCGTCTCTCAGCAACACCATTTTGTTGCGGTATAAATGGAATAGTTAATTGTCTGTGTATTCCTTTTTCTTCACATAAAGTTCGAAACTCATCCGAAAGATATTCACGTCTTCGATCTGTCCGAAGAACTTTTATGGTTTTGCCTAATTGATTCTCAACCTCTGCCAAGAAGTGTTTGAAGCAATCTAACGCTTCATAGCTGTGAGCTATCAAATAGACATATCCATATTGTGAATAATCATCTATAAATGTGAGAAAATAGGAAGCCCCTTGACAGGTCTTCACACTCATGGGTCCGCAAATGTCAGAGTGGATAAATTGTAAGAGTTCAGTGGCTCTCTTAGCCTTTCCGAAAGGCTTGCGACATGCTTTACCGGCTAAACATGATTCACACATAGGAAGATTGACTTTAGCGAATGAGCCTAGTAAGCCTTCTCGAGCTAACCTTGTCATTCTATCTTGTCCTATGTGTCCCAGCCGAGCATGCCAAACTTTCGAATCAAGGTTATTATCAGTATTTACCACATAAGTATGACGACCCTCCTTATACCAGTACGGTTATACCAACCCACGTCGATATAGAGAGCGTTGCCACAGTGGGACATTTACCCATTACAATCATTAGGTCGAGATGTACATAAATATGAACACATAACAGTGGAATAAAAGAACTGGAAATAAATATCTTATTCCATCATCAACATTTATCCACAATCTATATAGTATAAAAAGAAACTAATTATTTCATAACTGAGAAATTAAATGAAGTACATTGTCCACAACTTGCAGCTAAATAAATTACATGAATTCAATGTAGTACAAGTCCTCTTTTTTTTTTTTTACATACTATGAAAAGGAAATACAATGAAGTAAATCTCCACAAGTAATCTTCTACTCTCGCTCCAAGTCACTCCGAACTAACTCTTCGGATGAAGTAGAGACACCTGCACCTGCACGCCGAAGCAAGAATGAGTCCAAAGACTCAGCAAGTAATTTCCCATACATTAAGTATACATACATCACATGGAATTTTACTCTTTAACAATTTCACAGGTACATGTACTTGGACTTAAACAATCTTTAAGAAAAACCTAACATGATACTTCTATCAATTTCATGACACATAGTACATGTTTTTATTCATATCACAATAATAAACCTATCTCATGTTTTCTACACAATTTCTAACATACTATCTAGATTCACATTCATGTTGTATCATATCACATAGTACTTGTCCGCCTCCAGGATTTTATCCCAATGCCCATGTGATTTCACTTACTCATATGAACCTTCCCGTAGGGACTTTACTACGGTATAGCTCCTCAGCCCTCTAAGGTAGCAGTGTCACCCATGGCACATTTACACATTTTTCTCATTTTAAAATGTACACTTTATACACTATTTTAAACATATGTTCCATGCTCACACATAATCACATATTTCAGGTTTACCTAACATGATACTACTATTTGCAGAGTTAAACAATCATAATTTGATTCAAATCATGCTGCAACTAACTAGGTTAATATTAATTACTCTAAACATGCTCTAATTGGCCTTTTCATGATGAAATAATGAATCCAGTACCTACTGTTGTCCAAGTAATGGTAGACTATTTATAGATCATTCATCCCACATGAAAATTTTCATATTTTTTGGAAGTACATACTAATTATGAAAATTAGAACAGTGATACTGCATAATTATCAACAATTAAATTTTCATGATTCACCTTGTTACAGGTATATAAATTATCCTACACATATATATATATGACAGTCATGTATTCATACAAAATTTCTGGGATGTTAGCTGGTTTCATACAAATATTTGAGAATTGACACTAATAATATATGTTTACTGTTTTACAATTCAGAAAATATATTCATTTACATAGATAGCAGAAAATTTTCAAAATTTTATGGCATGATCTGACATCTAGCAACATCGCTCATAAATTCTCTGACACTTAAATTCCGCGTAGATCACATAAACAGAAATTTACAAGATTAAAGCCTGTATGACAGTTATTTTGGAAAAATTCTAATAAATAAAATGTGTAACGAAAATTCCACAAAATTTCACAACATCATATCCTTAAGGCACTACATAGCATATAAATTTTACAATATATCCTCATGCGCAGAAATCCAGAAAATAGATTATAAAGGGGCAAACAGTCCACTGTTCTTGCCTGAAGAACTCAGCGGCAAGGGGGTGGCTACTTACCCAATTAACGGCAACATAAGTGGTCGCTAACCTCGGATCTTAATGGCATCAAAGCTTGCCGTTAAGTTCCTGTATGCAGAAAAACAGACAGAATTCACAAAAATCGAAGAGAAAGGGGGTTCCAGGACACGAATAAAATCCGTAAAATTCCCTAGGACCTACTAGACATACGTATGGTCAATGTAAAGGGTTTACTTGCCTTCAAACAAATCTACAAACAACGAATCAAGTCGGAGAAGCCCTCCTCGGCCTGAGCCAAAGAGTTTCCGAAGTCCTCCAAATCTGGGTTTTGAGATGGTCTTTAAGGTCCACCGGGGTTGGGAAGACGCTCTTCAATGTCCAGTCTTCCTTCCAGTCAAAGAAGAACACCGGATGATGCCTCCAATTGTCGGATCCACGGGTCCAAAGTTCAGGTTTCGCACATGAAAGTTAGGGTTTTTGACAAAGAGCCAAAAAAGACCCAACAGTGCCCCAAACTGAGTCTTTTATAGAGTTAGGGTCGAAGACACAATTAGGGTAGGCTAGGTTACCGTTGGAGAACGGTTTCCTAAACTAGGGGCGACATTTTCGGAGGCGTTTCCAGATGTGAAAATGCAATAGATCTGAGAGGTTAACGTCAACATCACTGGCCGCCAATATGGAGTTGGCGTCCATCGATGTGGCAGCTGACTCACAATTAACGTCAACTCATGTTGATTCCAATAGGTCGTCTGCACAGAACTTAAAACTACAGAAAATTATATTTACACCATACCAATACATAAAATATACAATGTACACTTCAAAAATAGTACTATCCATGCAATGTAATTATACATATATATATATATATATATACAAACATGTATTTCTATCATAAGCAAACACTTATACAAGGGAGCAAAATTCTAGGCCTTACATAAGACACATGAAATTATGATAATCTAAATCTAATTTAAACAAACCATCCATGAATAAAGTATGACCATATATAACATTGTTCAAACAAATGTCAACTTGGTTGCTAGCAAAAGAAAAAGAGAAGCCTAATGCTAATAATGACGAGACCGATAGTAGATTATGCTGAACTCTAGGCACATAGAGTACTTCATGGAGAGTTACGACTTGTCTAGTCTTTAACTTGAGTTGATACACACCAACTCCAAGGACTTCCTCGCTGGAACCATTTCCCATATATACTCTTTGCGATCCCGCTGAGATTCGGCGATAATCCATGAACCTTGCTCGATCCCTTGTTATGTGCTTGGTCGCTCCTGAATCCACTATCCATTCAGGATTTGTTCGAGCAAGTAGAATATGCGAACAAACATGCACAGTTGGAGAGCAAAGAAGTTGGAATACCTTTTTCGGCTCAGTGCATTCACGAGCGAAATGTCCCAGTTGTCCACAATTATAGCATTTGACTTTTGACTTATCTATTTTTCCACCATGCTTGCCCCTTTGACGCTTCGGTGTCTGCCCCGCCTTTGAAGTGGATGCAACATTTTACCTCTTCCTCTTGAAGTTCTTCTTTGGACCCTTCTTGCCCTGTTGTCTGCCTCCCTGGGCGACAAGGGCAGTAGCGCACATAGTTTCCTCGCGCTCAGCCTCTAACTCCACATGGCGAGAGATGTCAGAAAAATTCTTAATACTCTCATTGTGAGTGAGGATTTGTTTCATGTGAGTCCAAGAATCTGGCAAAGATCTTATTACAATCTACACCTGCTGCTCATCGGTGAGATCGTGACCTGCAAACTTCATGTCGTGGATCATGCTTGACATTATCCTTACATGCTCAGTCATGTTCTGACGGGGATCTTTCCGGAGGGTCTCAAATTTCAAAACAAGAGCTCTTAACCTTGTAGTAGAGGTTTCTCCAAAAGTAATCTTCAACTTATCCCACATCTCCTTGGCAGTCTTACACTTATCAAACTTGCCAATCAGATCATCCTGCATGTTGCTTAACAATGTAAAGTGCGTGCTGTGATCTTTGTTGAACCATGACTTGTAAGCCTCTTGATCTCTACGGTGTTGAGCAGTGTTGCCTTCTTCGGGCGGGGTCATGGATGTAGTAATGTGATCAAGTAATCTTGTTCATTCAGTATCGGCGACACTGGAAAGAGTCTTGATCTCCATGAGTTGGATGACCCAAATGATGTTCTACCATCTTCCAGTGAAGGGAGGGAATTAGTTCCTAACCAGGAAGCCGCCGGAGATAGTAGAGATGATCATCATGATAGTGGGAGCTTTGTGCCCAGTGGGAGCACACTTATAGAAGAACAAGACGATCAGATACGACATAACAAACAGGACACATGCCTCTTCATCGATTTGAGATTGAAGAGGAAGCTCTTGTGTGCCAGCTTGCTGATGATGATGAGCCTACTTCTGTTAAAGAAGTATTAACTTCATCTGCTAGTAAAGAGTGGAAGGAAGCAATGCAAGATGAGATGGACTCTATGAGTAAGAATCAGGTTTGGGAACTTGTCGACCTCCCTCTAGGGCATAAGGCTATTGGAAATAAATAGATTTTCAAAGTCAAATGCAAGGCGGATGGATCAATCGAAAAATATAAAGCACGACTTGTGGCGAAGGGATATACTCAAAAGGAGAGTATAGATTTCGATGAGACATTCTCCCCTATGGTGAGATTCACATCGTTTCGCCTTATTCTAGCCATAATTGTACATTTAGACTTAGAACTTTTTCAGATGGACGTTAAAACAACATTCTCAATGGAGAACTAGACGAAGAAATTTATATGGTACAACTAGAAGGTTTTGAGGCAAAGAGACAAGAGCGCAAAGTTTTCCATCTCAAACGTTCCATTTATGGCCTCAAACAATGGTCTAGACAGTGGTATTTTAGATTTCATAAATCTATTATCTCATTAATTTGAGATGATTGAAGAAGACCACTGTGTGTATGTTAAAGTACGATGGAAAAGATTATTATTTTGTCATTATATGTTGATGACATTTATTGGCTGGAAATGGTATGGAATCTATCGAAGCCACTCGAAAATGGTTGTCTTCTATCTTGAGATAAAGACATGGGTAAAGCAAATTATATGCTAGGAATAAAAATCACGAGAGATCGCTCGAATAAACTTCTGTGTTTGTCGCAGGAGGCTTATATAAATAAGATTCTTGAGCGATTCCGGATGCATTATTCCAAACCATCGATACTCCAATTGATAAGAGTTGTGTTTTAAGTATCAGTCATGTCCACAAACTGATAAGGAAAAGACTGAAATGTCTAAGTGCCATATGCTGTTGCAATTGGGAGCCTAATGTACGCCATGTTATGTACACGACCAGATATTAGCTTTGCAGTGGGTCTGTTAGTCGTTATCAAAGTAATCCCAGTCTCGTTCATTGGAAAGCAGTTAAGAGAATTTTTCGATATCTCCGTGGTACTTCGGACCTTGTCTTATGTTACAAAGGAGGTGACTTAAGATTGAGAGGTTACAGCGATGCTGATGGGCCGGTGATAAAGATGAGCGCAAATCCACCTCAGGCTATGTGTTTATGTTAGGTGGAGGGGCCATTTCTTGGTATAGCAAGAAACAAATGTGTATTGCTTTATCCACCATGGAATCAGAATATGTGGCTTGTTCTGCAGCATGTCAAGAGGCTGTTTGGTTGCAGAGTTTCCTAAAGCGATTGACCATGACACATTTATCAAAGGAGGCGGTGGTGCTGTATGTTGATAGGACATCGGCCTTGGCCTATGCAAGGGACCCTAAATACCATGTGTTGCCCAACTAGGTAGCCCAGAGGGGGGGGGGGGTGAATGGGTTATTAAAACTTCGATCTCTGATTAAAACCTGTTTACTGAAAAGATTGCACAACTTAATAACAAGGTTAGAGTTAGAGCAAATAAAACAACAATCACATACAAACACATCCACAAGACACAAGGATTTTTATCCTGGTTCGGAACTCCTCTCCACAGGAGACCTACGTCCAGTCCCTGAGCAATACCTCAGGATTTCACTACCAAGGGTACAATCCCCCTTAAGGATCCTTACACCCAGCCTCAACTGGTCTTCCTTCAACCTGAAGGGAAAACAACCACCCTGGATACCACCAGGTCTTCCTTCGTCCAGAAGGGAACACAACTAAAGAAGAAAATGTGTGGGACAGGCTTCAGATTCTAGCTTGACCAGCTACAAACTGAAGCTACCAAGGCCCGAGAGAGAAAGAGATTTAACAAGGTTTTCTCTCCAAGGACTACACAAGCTCTCACAAATAAAAACTCCTTTTGATCACTGAGAGCTAAGAGCTAAGAACAAGGTTGGAGTCGAAGCTTCGCTCTTCTTTCAATCTTCTGAAGACTCGAAGAGATGGAGTTCTTTCTTTTCGAATTGTAAGCGTTGTTCTCTTTCTTCTCTTCTTCTTCTCCGTCTTGAGTCTTTTATTTATACTTCTGATTCAAATTTGAACGTTGAAGTGTCCGTTGTCTCTTATCCTGGTATACGTAGACTGGTCACCAAGGAAGCTTCTGATCGTCAGTCTTTTATCCTTTAGTACACGCCAGAGAAATGTTTTAGAATCTTGTATCTTGTATCCAACGTTGTACAGATGAGTCTTGTCAGATATCTGCAAGCATATCAACAATAAATAGAGGACAGCTAGGACTGCCGTCGATTGTTAGTTACAGATGGAACATATATTGCAATATATAGCAAGGCTCCGTTCTGTCTAAAAAGTACGTAGACAGAGTAGCATGGAAATGGAAGATATTGTCTGCATGCATGGGAGATACGATCAGAGAGCATTTAATGCGTAGCAGTCAACAGACAAGATATGACTTTGACTTTTCAACGCTATTAAAAAGCATTATACTGATACAACAAGAAATTCGATATAAATAATCCCGATGCTTTCATGACTTATGAAATCATTATGCGATAACAGACAAATCGTTATGACAGAGCATTATCAAATTATAATGATGAAATCGTTATGAGTATAGCAAGTCGTTATGAACACTTATCAAGTCGTTATGAACTGTAAATAAATCGTTATGAAAAGTTTTAACAAATCGTTGCACAAAGCAAATCGTTATGAGAATCAAAGAAGTCGTTACGAGAAGTAAAGAAAACGTTACGACTAGAGAGTCGTTGCGATTTCTAAAGAAATCGTTGCGAGGTCTAAAGAAATCGTTACGGCTAGAGAGTCGTTGCGAGTTCTAAAGAAATCGTTACGGCTAGAGAGTCGTTGCGATTTCTAAAGAAATCGTTACGAGGTCTAAAGAAATCGTTACGGCTAGAGAGTCATTACGAGTTCTAAAGAAATCGTTACGAGGTCTAAAGAAATCGTTACGGCTAAAGAGTCGTTGCGAGTTCTAAAGAAATCGTTACAAGGTCTAAAGAAATCGTTACGACGGTCAAGTCGTTACGGGTTCTAAAGAAATCGTTACGAGGTCTAAAGAAATCGTTACGACAGTCAAATCGTTACGGGTTCTAAAGAAATCGTTACGAGGTCTAAAGAAATCGTTACGACAGTCAAGTCGTTACGGGTTCTAAAGAAATCGTTGCGATATCGATTGTTTTGAATTTTCGATCAAAGAGGAAATCGTTCTGCTTATCAAAGAAGTCGATACAAAGACTGGACAGAATGTGAGATGAGACTTACCTGATTGTCTTGAACTTTCATTTTTCTTTTATTTCCTGTTCTCAAGGCTCAAGTAATCCATTAGTACTATTTTGTTAATCATCAAAATTAATATATAAATAAATGAATTATTTATTATGGGGACAGTTTGGTCATCAATCTCCCCCTTTTTGATGATGACAAAATATACTAAATATCATACAAAAATTAAACATGTTTTTTCAGATTGACTTTAGTTTTTCCCCCATTTTGTCAATAAGCAAAAAGATAGGTTGTGAGACAAAGAAGAGAGATATCATTGTATTAAGTATGAGAAAGGTAGTACAAAGGAGATAACAAGGAGGCATGCTGTGAGATGACAGCCCATGCCTTGATCTCAAGGTCTTCAAACGTCTGTTGGAAAACCCCAGAAGCAACAGAGAAGTTGGGACCCATGGATTGGGTGGCCCTTTGAATGTACAAAGCCCTTTGCTGATCCAAGAATTGGCATACTGATCTGGGTCCAGAATGAATCTGAAGTAAGTGCTTTTCCGAAGCTGGCACGATGGAGAAATCTATCCAAAGAGATTGGATAGAAGATCTTATGATCTATTAGATCCTGCTTCAGAGCATAGAAAGCTGTATATCTAGCTGCCCACTGAACATAGATCTCTTGAATGGGATTTATAGAGTTGAGATCCATGAAGGCTTCGGCTGAGAGAGAGGGCTTATTTGATGAACCAAGGAACTGTTGATGGCCTCTAACTGAAGGTGGTTTCCTTGTAGATGATTGCCCATACGGAGGGAGTAAGCCTTTCACACTCAGAAATGAGTGGAGCCAAAACCTGAGAGGAGATGCGGCCAGAGTGGTATTCTCTGAAGATAAACCGCAGGAAGGAGGGCAGTCTGCTCTGCTTGGCTGACATTCTACCCATCTGCTTGGCAAACATGTCAAATGCATGGGATCCTGCATCTGAATCAAATACTAGGAATGCAGCTTTGGCAAAAGGACTAGAGAGTCAACCCGGATATCAGCAAAATTCACTGTTAGGGGAATATTCACTGGACGTTCGGATCTTAACATTACTATAGCTGAATGGAATTGAGAGAACTGGACTTCTGGCAGTTTATTCAAGAAGCAGAAGTCACTGTACTGCTGGAAGCTTTGGCAATGCGGATCTCTTTCAAGATGAAAGGACCCCACAAATTCTTATGCTTGAGAAAGAACCACTCAGAGAGAGTGAGAGAATGAGCTCATGTGTAATGGATTCGGCCCTGGCAGTCAAGAATTTGTTGTATTGAGCTTTGTTGCCCTTGACATTTGCCCACTGATCTTCAGTCTTGAACTCAGTCCCCTCAAGGATTTTGGATTTTTGAGAGTGGGATAACTGGGTAAGAGGAAGAACAATGTTTAGGTGCTCAGAAAAGTTGAGGAAGGGAATGCCATAAATGGTGGAGAGGATGCACTTTGAAGATATTCCTTATAAAGGAATCTTTTGTGAGGTTCAAGGGTAAGAGAGTACCAAAGAGGAGGAAATAAGGAGGAGGAGATGTTAACAGAGGATGATTGTTTCTCTTTTTCTTGGCAGGACTGGGAGATCAGTCCTGTGGATATGGGTGGCAGTGAAGAGAATGGTGGAAAGGGTATTTCTCTCAAAGTCATCCGGCAAGTTTGTGTCAAAGACACCAAGTAGAGGAGGTTTTTCTGGAATAAAAGTAACAGAGGAAGGAGGAGTAGGAGGATAGAAGAGGTGTTTGGGATTGAAGGATGAAGTGGGTTGAATTGGAGTGGTTTGAGTTTGAGGTGATGAGGGTGAGAAGGATGATGGACCTGAGGTGTGAGAGGAGTAGGAGAGAGAAAGAGGGTTGAGATGTAGTGAGAGAGGAAGATGGTTGAGTGCGAGGCACATGATGTTTATGGTTGGTGGTGCAGGAGGGGCTGTAGAAGGAGAGGTAGGTGAGGACAAAACTGAGTTGCAAGATTTGAAGTGTCAGGGGCCGAAGTAGCTATCATGGGCTCTTTCCCTTTGACTGCTCTGACAACTGAAGAGGGTCCTGATGACCCTGAAGCTTGCCCTGATGGCCCTGGTGGCCCTGATGCTTGAACTGGTAGCCCTGTTGGCCGAGAGACTTCTGCTGGAGGCCCTGGTGGCCTAGGAACTTCAGCTGGACTGCTCTGAGTGGGTGCAGGAGGGAACCACTAGACTTTGAAAGATTAGCCAGCAAATTTCATATCAGACATCTCTTTATTGAACCACCTCATTGCATTTCGAATTGAGGATAGGTCAGAGGAGGTGAAGCTTGATAGAAATAATGCCCTGAACACTGGTCTGAACTGATGACAAGACTTCTCCTTGAGCTTTCAGCAATGCATAATAGGCTTCAGATTGACTTTTCTGTGACTCTTTCTTGGCCTTTTGTGAGCCACTCTTTTTTTCCTTGCTGAATGGCAGGCTCCTCAAGATTGATATTGCTTGCACTTGGGCCTTCACTAACAGGAACACTGGCAGGAGGTGGAATTTTCTCAATGCCTACTTGCTCCCCTGAATAGGAGCGGGGAGTTCAACACTTTCTTGCTCCCCCTGAGCAGGAGCTTCTTCCAACACAACTTTCTCCAAGTGGCCTTCTGCCACGGATTCAGGCACTTCAGGTTCAAAGAGACTTTGCTCCCCTTAGCTAGGAGCTTCTTCCATGACCACATCTTGTTGAGTACCTGCTTGTATCTCAACATTAGCAATTGGTTCAGATGAATTCTGTATGGCCTGGTGCCATAACTTCTTCTTCAACACATCCACCTTCTTTAGAAGTAGCTGAGGTGGAGGGAATGGAATCCAATACCTCTCTTAAGATTGAGGCAACTAAGGTGGTGGGCAAAGAGTCTGCCACCCAGCTGCACCTTCTTCCATCTGAACTTCTGGAGAATGAGAGATAATCTCCACAACAGGTGAGACTGAAATTTCTACCTGGCTGGACACAACTGGTACTACTGCTACTTGAACAACTGCTGCCGCTGCTTGCTCTGCTACTGCTGCTGCTTCTTCTTCTGCTACTGCTGCTTGCTCTGCTCCTGCTGCTTCTTCTTCTGCTGCTGCTGCTTCTTGAACTTCTAGGATATCCCCAATAATTGCTTCTCCTTCAGCCACAGAGGACTTTGACCAAATTCCATATTGCACTGAAAAACCACTTTTCTTCAAATTTCTAGACCTTATAGACTGGCCCATCTTCTCTACTACAGCTCTAGACACATCTACTCCGAAATGCTTGAAAATCTGGTGAGTAGTGAGCATAAGGCAAGGAAACATTTAGCTTGCTCTTTGTTTCCCAGATTGAGTAATGGCAAATTTCATTCTCTCAATCATAACTGCGGCAGATTTATCTCCTTGTTTGGATTACCCAGAACATCAAGTCTGAGTCTGCCCTAGTGCATGAAGAAAAGGTAGCACTCCGAGGAACTATGATTTGGCAGACAATAAAGTGGAGCAACCGATTGAAAGCTGACATCTGATTTATATCTAATTTTCCATCCTTCAGCTTAAACCCTGGACCAATAATGCCAAGACCCTTAGCTCATCATTTACTGAGTCCACACACTAAAGCCTGATGTCTTCACTCCAAACAACTCATGCAATAGATCATAATCTATCTTGATCTGGGTGCCCTTTACTGTGGAGACAAGGGACCCATCTGCCTCTGACTTCAAACAAATGAAAAAGGCTTTCACAAGGTCCGGGTAGCTTACCTCGGTGAATGAAAGTAACAACATCCATCCACTGCATTCTTCTCAAGGCTTCGACTAAACTGGACATGCCACTCTTCTCAAGATTTTGAACATCCACTGCCTTATTTCCGCAAATCTCGTCTTCACAAACGTAAACCTCTCTTGCTCCTTTGGGACAAATACTCAGCATGTAGCCCCCTACGCTTCCGGAGATCATCGGAGCGGCCATAGTAGAGGGGAGATTCTAGTGAAGGGAAATGATGGAAGAGATGGAAGCTCTCGGAGGGATTCTTCGCGGGAAGAGGAGAAAGCTTCGAAAGTTGCAAGAGTCGATCCCAAAATCGTTAGGGCATCGGCTTTGGGTGAACAGATAGGGATAAAAGGGTAAAGGTAGAAGACGTCGTTCTCAGAGCGATTGGATAAATTAATATTATTTTAACGAAAACTGGAGCGCCAAAAGGTGGTAAAGCCAGAAAGCGACAAAACGTTTGACGGGTCAAACAACTTTTAAAACAATAGCGGTCAAGGAATGTAGACAAACTGAATTGCTCATTTTTAAAGAGAGAGATTTCATTTCTATCTGAAAATTTTTATGCCAATAAAATTACAGAAATCTTTTCACACATTGCACACCCTAATTCCCTTCTAAGAGATGTAAATCTCTTTCAGGTAGGGCTTTTGTGAAGATATCTGCTAATTGACCATTTGTATCTATAAAAGAAAATTTTAAATACACTAGCTACATGGTCTCGAATAAAATGATATCTTACCTCAATGTGCTTAGTCCTGAGTGCTGAACTGGATTTTTGGTGAGGTTGATGGCACTTGTATTATCACACAATAGTGGAATTGATTGATGTGAATTCCGAAATCCTCAAGTTGTTGCTTTATCCAAAGAAGTTGTGTACAGAACTTCCAGCAGCAACATATTCTGCCTCAACTGTTGATAAAGCAACTGAATTTGTTTTCTTAGGACCATGATATAAACATCCTGCAAGAAATGACAACAACCACTGGTGCTTTTTCTATTACTTTGCATCCAGCATAATCAGCATCTGAATCTACTAATTCTATTTCACAAGATCTAGGATACCAAAGACCTAAATCATGAGTTCTAGCCAGATATCAAATATTCTTTTTACTGAAATTAAATGAGATTCTCTAGGGTCTGCCTGATATCTAGCACACATGCATACACTAAACAAAATATCTGGTCTACTTGCAGTTAAGTAAAGTAATGATCCTATCATACCTCGATAATTCTTTGATATATTTTACCTTTTTGATCACTGTCCATTCTGGTTGATGTGCTCATTGGGGTTGATAATGGCTTTGCATCTTCAAATCCAAATTTCTTTAACAGTCTTTGTTGTACTTGGCTTGACAGATATGAGTGCCATCCTTCCCTTGCTTGATTTGCATCCAAGGAAGTAGCTTAGCTCCCCCATCAAGCTCATTTCGAATTCTCCCTGCATAAGCTTTCAAAGTACTTGCAAAGAGATTCATCAGTAGATCCCCAAATAATATCATCTACATATATTTGCACAAGAAGTATATGTTTATCCTTAGATTTATAAATAATGTACTATCTACTTTTCCTCTAGTGAAACCATGATCTAATAAGAAAGTACTGAGCCTTTCATACAAGCTCTAGGTGCTTGCTTTAAACCATATAGGCTTTGTAGTTTAAATACATGATTGGAAATTCGGGATCATCAAAACCTGGAGGTTGTTCAACATAAACTTCCTCCTTGATAAAACCATTTAAAAAGCTGATTTGACATCCATTTGAAATAGTTTTAAATCAAATGCGGATGCATAAGCAAGTAGAATCCTAATAGCCTCAAGTCTAGCTACAGGTGCATAGGTTTCATCGAAATCTATGCCTTCCTCTTGAGAGTAGCCTTGAGCTACCAATCTGGCCTTGTTCCTTAAGATTATTCCAGACTCATCCAGTTTATTTCTGAACACCCATTTGGTGCCAATAACTGATGATTGGATGGTCTAGGAACAAGTGACCATACTTGGTTTCTCTTGAACTGATTTAGTTCATCTTGCAGGGCTATAATATCCAAGATTCATCAGATAAAGCTTCATTGACTGTCTAGCCCTATTGAGAAACAAAGGCTAAATAATCACAAGGAATTACATTACCTCTTGTTCTTACCCCTACAGATGGATCACCAATAATGTTTCAGGAGGGTGATCTTTCTGATGTCTCCATTCTTTGAAGATTTTCATGTTGAATTTCAGTTTGTTGCAGTTCTTCCAGAGGGGATCTTCCTTGTCCTTAATTGAGGTGTTCTTTAATTGTTCAGATGGTCATCTGCATCATCAATGTCACTAATTTCTCCCTTTTCAAGGAGGGGTTAGATTCATCAAAAATAACATGTACAGATTGTTCAATCAATAAGGAACGTTTATGAAAACTCTATAACCTTTGGGTTAGAAGCGTACCCATAAAGATGCCTTCATCTGATTTGGCATCCAACTTACCAATGTCCCTTTTTCCATTGTTGTGGATGAAGCAAGGAAATCCAAATATTCTGAAATGGCTGATCTTTGGATTCTTTCTTTGTAGAGTTGATAAGCAGTCTTCTTCAGAATTGGCCTGATCATCACTCTATTAATGATGTAACATGCAGTGTTGATGGCTTCGGCCTAGAAGTATCTTGGCAAATCATATTTGATAACATGGTTCTTGCCATATCCAAAAAGAGTTCTGTTTTTTCTCTCAGCAATTCCATTTTGTTGAGGTGTCCTTGGGGCTGAGAAGTTGTGCTCAATTCCTTGATCATCACAGAACTTTGTAAATTTTCATTCTGAAACTCACCACCATGATCTGATCGGATAGAGACAATTGTGAAATCTGATCTTTTGAACTTTCTTACTGAAGCGACAAAATTTTCAAATGTGTCATCTTTGTGCTCTAGAAAGGATACCCAAGTAAATCTTGAATAATCATCAACAATAACAAATCCGAAATTCTTTCCTCCTAGACTGTATAGTCCTCATGGCCCGAATAAAATCCATATGAAGTAGTTCTAATGGCTTTGAGGTGGTTACTACAGTCTTTGAATTGAAAGAGCTCTTGGTGTGCTTTCCTCTTGCACAAGGTTTGCAAATACTGTCCAAGCTAGAATGACCTTTGGCAATCCTTCAACTAGTTTCTTTTCTGAGCTTATTCAAACCGTCCAAGCTGCAGTGGCCCAATCTTCTGTGCCACAACTCTGTTGATTGATCTTTATTAGCTGCCAAACACACATCTTGATCCTGAGTTCTTCTAGATAGAGTACATACAGATTTCTTCTCTATAAGCTTCAAAAATGATTGCTCCATCCTTAATATACTGCACTTTGATTCTTGGAACTGAATCTGATGGCCTTTGTCACACAACTGGTGATGCTGATGAGATTATGCTTTAACCCTTTGACCAGCATTAAATCTTCAATTACTGATCTTCCTTTGATGTTTACGGATCCACTTCTATTACTGTGCCCTTTCCATTATCTCCTATGTGACTGTCCTTCTTCATCTTAGAGATTAACAAAAAGCTTCTGGTTCCCTGACATGTGCCTTGAGCATCCATATCCAAATACATTTGGAGCTTTTGATTTTCCCTGAAAATTAAACACTAAGTTTAGGTACCCAAGTTCTTTTGGGTCCTGAGAGGTTAGTACCATTGATTCCTTTTATTATCCACTTTTTGTTCTTAGTGGGACATGTTGCTTTGTTATGTCCTAGTTTGTTACAATGAGTACAGCAGGTTATTCTAGTTATTCTTTCAGCTGGAGTATATTTAAATTTTTTATGTTCTTATCTTTTCAGATATAAATTCAGGAGTTGGATAAGTGTTGGAAAGACTTTTGTTTCTTCATTTTCGAGGGAGTATAACCAAAACCATGTTTCTTCTGGTTGATCTTTTAGCTCCACTTATCATTAGAAGAGGTTTATTATGTGAACTTGTTTATGGTGCTTGTTAATGTTCATTTTCTTTATTTAGTCTATCTATTTCTGTTTTAAGTCCACTTAAGTCTTCTTGTTTTTCTAAATGATTTATTTTCTTATTTTCTCTTTTAAATCTTCACATAATAATTCATTCCTTCTTTTATGTTATGTTATTTGTTTTCAAGTTCTTCATTTTCGTTTTTAGGTCTGAGTTTGTATTTTCTAAACAGATTATATTTTTCTTACTAATTTTAAGTATTTACATACTTCTTTATATTTTTCATAAAGTTCATTAAAAGCACTTCTAAATTATCAGAATCTGAATCATTGCATGAATCAAAGGAAGAGTCAGAAGTTACCTTGTCTTCGGTGTTGGCCATGAAAGCCAAGTTGACTTCTTCACCTTCATTGCTTGAGCTTGACTCACTGTCTGAGTCACTGCTGTTCTCCCAAGCAGCTGCCATTGCCTTCTTTTATACTTCTTGAATCTTCTGAAGTTGTCCCTCTTTTTGTGATCATTTTTCTTAAGAGTTGGACAGTCTGCCTTGATGTGTCCAGGCTTCTTGCATTCATAATAGATCACTTCTCCTTTCTTCTGATCCTTTGCTTCTGGTTTTCTGAAGTCTTTGTTTTCTTGAAAAATCTTCTTCGGACTGATACTTTTTCTTCTTTGCTAGAATCCTTTGAAGTCTTCGAGACAGCATGGCTTCTTCATCATCACTGTCTTTACTGCTTTCACTATTATCCAAAGATTCTTCTGAATTGTCTTCACTTGCTTTGAGAGCATTGATTGTTTCCTTCTGCTGGAGGATTCTCCTAATCTCTCCATGGTTATCTCGTGAGCCATGAGAGATCCTATTAGCTTTTCCATGACATTAATTTTAAATCATTGGCTTCTTCAATGGCTGTTACCTTTGGAGTCCATGAAGATGGTAAAGATCTGAGGACTTTTCTAACCATGTCTGGACATCATAAACCTTTCCCAATCCAGCTAATCCATTTGTAATGTCTGTGAATCTGCTGAACATCTGAGTTATTGATTCACCTGATTGCATCTGTAATCTTTCATATTGAGCTACTAGAATATCTATTCTCGTCTCTTTACTTTGTCTGTCCCTTCATAGGTAATCTGAGTTTTCCCACATCTCCATTGCGGATTTGCAGGTTGAAACTCTATTGAACTCTTTCTTGCTTAGGGCACAGCATAATATACTCTTGGCTTTGCAGTTTAAGGATATCCTTTTCCTATCATCAACTGTCCACTGAGCCTTAGCGTTTGTGACCAAAAGATCACCTTCTTCTACAATGGACCAGATTATATAATCATGACCTTGTAGAAAATATTCCATTCTAGTCTTCCAGTAGGTGTAGTCTTTCCATCGAACAAGGGAGGCCTGTGACTGACTGACCTTCGAAGTTGCTTTGGGCTGCCATAGATCTTTGCTCTTCAGATCGTTGGATCTTCTTCTTTGTCGAAGAGACGGGCTCTGATACCACTTGTTGCCCAGCTAGCTAGCCCAGAGGGGGGGGTGAATGGGTTATTAAAACTTCGATCTCTGATTAAAACCTATTTACTGAAAGGATTACACAACTTAATAACAAGGTTAGAGTTAGAGCAAATAAGACAACAATCACACACAAAAAACATACAAGACACAAGGATTTTTTTATCCTGGTTCGGAACTCCTCCCACAGGAGACCTCGTCCAGTCCCTGAGCAATACCTCAGGATTTCATACCAAGGGTACAATCCTTAGGATCCTTACACCCAGCCTCAACTGGTCTTCCTTCAACCTGAAGGGAACACTACAAGAAAAGAAAATGAACGCGCAAATAGAGACCGAAATTTTCGGTCTCTATTCAGTGACCGATTAGGGACCGAATAGTGACCGAATGCGTGGTCAAGATTTTCTGGTCACAAATCTGTGACCGATTAAATTCGGTCACTATTCAGTCACTATTTAGGGACCGAACAGTGACCGAATTTATCGGTCACTAATAGTGACCGAATACAATCGGTCACTGTGTTCGGTCCCAATGTTAGGGACCGAATAGTGACCAATTATATTCGGTCACTAATAGTGACCGAATAAATCGGTCACTGTTCGGTCCCAATGTTAGGGACCGAATAGTGACCAATTATATTCGGTCACTAATAGTGACTGAATAAATCGGTCACTATTCGGTCCCAATAGTAGGGACCGAACAGTGACCGAATTTAATCGGTCACTAATAGTGACCGAATACAAGCAGTCACTGTTCGGTCCCAAAATTTGGACCGAACAGTGACCGATTTATTTGGTCACTATAGTGACCGAATATAATTGGTCACTATTCGGTCCCTAACATTGGGACCGAACACTGACCGATTTATTCGGTCACTATTAGTGACCGAATATAATTGGTCACTATTCGGTCCCTAACATTGGGACCGAACAGTACCGATTGTATTCGGTCACTATTAGTGACCGATTAAATTCGGTCACTGTTCGGTCCCAATATTAGGGACCGAACAGTGACCGAATTTAATCGGTCACTAATCGGTCTCTATTTTTTTAATATTTTTTTAAATTTATATATTTTTTAGAAAAAAACCTGTAAAATAAATAACTATCCACAACAATAACAATTCTACAAAAGAAAATTGTCTACAATGTAACAATAATAAAATATAGACAACCACAACAATACTGAAATGTCCACAACAATAATAAAATTGTCCACAACATTAATAAATATCCACAAGAAAAATAATCAAAATGTCTACAACACACTAATAAGAAAAATATCCACAACACAACAATATTAAAATGTCCACAGTATTACAATAATAAAATGTCCACAACATCACAATATAAAATGTCAACAACAATAATAAAAATGTCTACAACAATAATAATAATGAAATGAAAATCATGAATCATCGTCCTGTGTTCATGCTCGTCCTCGTCTCCTCTCACACCTCCCGATGAAGGAACCTGCAAATATATAAAACAATAATAAGTTAAAATGAAATACTATCATAAGCAATAACTTATTTTAGAAGCATAAATTAAATACTATTAGAACCAACAAATTATTTTTTTTTTTATATTTTTATTCACTCACTTTCGGTCAATATTTTAGTCACACTTAAGATGAATTTGAGCGTCGAGTTCAAATCGGGAGTCCGAATTGAACTCCGTCAGTTTCCACAAGTCACACTCATTGCCCCGACCGTGCTGGAACAAACCGGAGGCCAATCGGATGAGTATTTCTATTTTTGGGCCCACAAACCTAACTTTTTGAGTTTTAAACTAAACTAGCTTGTTTATTGTGACTTTGAGCGTCGAGCTCAAACCGGGAGTCTGAATTGAACTTCGTCAGTTTCCACAAGTCACACTCATTGCCCCGACTGTGCTGGAACAAACCGGAGGCCAATCGGATGAGTATATCTATTTTTGGGCCCACAAACCTAACTTTTGCAGTTTTAAACTAAACTAACTTGTTTACTGCGACTTTGAGCGTCGAGCTCAAACCGGGAGTCCGAATTGAACTCCGTCAGTTTCCACAAGTCACACTCGTCGCCCCGACAGTGCTGGAACAAACCGGAGGCCAATCGGATGAGTATTTCTATTTTTGGGCTCACAAACCTAACTTTTTCAGTTTTAAACTAAACTAACTTGTTTATTGTGACTTTGAGCGTGGAGCTCAAACGGGAGTCCGAATTGAACTCCGTCAGTTTCCACAAGTCACACTCATCGCCCCGACCGTGCTGGAACAAACCGGAGGCCAATCGGATGAGTATTTCTATTTTTGGCTCACAAACCTAACTTTTTCAGTTTTAAACTAAACTAACTTGTTTATTGTGACTTTGAGCGTGGAGCTCAAATCGGGAGTCCGAATTGAACTCCGTCAGTTTCCACAAGTCACACTCATCGCCCCGACCGTGCTGGAACAAACCGGAGGCCAATCGGATGAGTATTTCTATTTTTGGGCCCACAAACCTAACTTTTTCAGTTTTAAACTAAACTAACTTGTTTATTGTAACTTTGAGCGTCGAGCTCAAACCGGGAGTCCGAATTGAACTCCGTCAGTTTCTACAAGTCACATTGATTGCCCCGACCGTGGTTGAACAAATGGGAAAGTGTGCCGGATTAGTATTTTGAATTTTAAGTGGACAACTGGATACTGGATAGTACTAATGCATGATAGATGTGCTCTTATAAAGATTAACTTATAAACCATTTCCATATCTGAGTTTGTGGGCAGTGGCTTTTAATGTCTTTTAGAAAACTTTTTTTCAAGGATAGATGTACAATATGTCAGTAAAATAGTCTATGTAATGAGGCTTCAACCTTCCAAAGGAATGAATATGTTGTGAAATAAAAAAAGTAAAGGGATACTTTAAAAAAAAAGCCACATTCTTGTGTAAAACTCATATAGTTCAAATTGCAGCGGTCCTTGAGCCCATGATTAATGACTCTAAGTTAGACATCATAGCTATGAGATTGGGGCTGTCTAATTATCATTGCAATGGTGTTTTATTGGAAAATTTTGGCTTTTTCTGAATTCTTCTCTGTCAGCTGAAGTTATCACTACTCATACCTATTTTATCACTGTCAACATTTCTGCACAGGTGGTTTAGGGTGTTACTTTCATTTACTCTAGCTGTATTCAGTTTGACAGAATGGAAATATGGAATGATTTAATAGCAAATGCTCCTTCAGATCCCTAGATGGTTGTCAGTGACTTTAATGCTGTCATTTACTCTTCTGAGAAAATTGGGGCCAATCCACCTGCAACAGCCTCAGTCAACTCCTTTCATGACCTTATTTAGTCCTTATCTCTCCATGATGTTTGTTTTTCTGGCCCTTCTTATACCTGGCGCAATGGTCAAAAGGGTATTCACAGTATTAAGGGAAGACTTGACAGAGCTTTGGTTAATACTTAATGGTTACAAGCTTTGGCAGACCAGTTAGCTAATTATGCTTGCAACTCTAAACGGACTGAAGTTTTCCTGGATGTCAACTCTCTCCCCTTAGCAGTCAAGGGGAGTTTGGTTCTGGACAAAGCTGGTGTGCCCCATCTTCAACCTTGATTTGGTGGTTAAGTTCTGGTTCTTCGGTTGAGGAGTGGTTCTATGAAGAATTTTTCCAGTTATTCTTCGCAAGTTTTTAGTTGTGCAGAATGGTTGAATAGGGGTTGTCTTCAGATTTTTTCTGGTTGGATTTGAGCAGATTGGTTGGGATTCTCTTCAGTCTGAACTTTTTAGACTATGGAATGGTTTTCTTAAACTTTTCTATGGCAGTTTTTGGAATGGATATCTATTGGATGAATTTAGATTTTGATCTTCAGTCTATGAGCTCTTTTTCACTTTATCTATTAGTTTTGTTTTCTTCATCTATTCGAATAGTTTGTTTATTTTATTCATTCATTCAGTGACTTGCTATAAAAGGAAGAAGTCCTATTCATCCCCCTCTAGGACATTCTTAATGCCATTTCGATCCAACAATTATTTGCATCCATTGACTGTTAAAATAAAAAAACCAAAATAAAATCAATTACTCACCTGGGGGACCCGTGCTGATGTCGATGGTGCTGTCTGAGGAGGAATGATGATCTGGGAGAGGGCCTGGGAGATAGCCTGGGAGAGCTGGGCCTGGACAGCGTCAGACACATGTGTCTGTATCGTGTGGACTAGACGAGACTCCATCGTCTGGGCGAGACGAGACTCCATCGTCTGGGCGAGACGAGACTCCAAACCAGAGATCTCATCTCGAATGAAGCCCTCATCTCATTGGGAGAAGTACCTGGACCACCAGTTGTGGTGAATGCACTCGTCGGCGTGGATGAACTTGAGGCCCCAGATAACACCCTCCTCGTGTCCATACTGTGCCCAAAACCATACACATGACCTTTTTTTGGGGCACCAGATGCTGAAACCCATACCTCTGGATCAAACTGCGGCTGCTCCTCCTCCCCGGCGTACTTGTCTGTCATTTGTTGACTATACGACTCCTACAAAAAATAAAATTAGCAATGTAAGTGGTTAAGCTGTAACGAGAAAAATTCAATAGTGAATAGACTATAAATACTTACCGCAACCTCTCGGGCTCTATCACTAATATATTGATCCGTCCCCTTTTTCTTATGTGTTTTATCAAACACCTCCTGAAATGTCGGAGGCCGTTTTAGCTCCCTTTCCTATTTCACAGAAAAACATGACATAAATGAGTACCTATATGAATAAAATATATCACAAACGGACATATGACTTACCAATCTAGACTGATGGGTCGCAAAGGAGACCGACCCACTTGTATGCATGTTCGCCTCTGGATTGGCCGCCCGATTCAATTTCATTGTTGTGGAGGTTTGTTGCCATCTCTCTGCAGCCCATATGTTGCACAAACTTTCCCAGTAGTCTCTCCTCATCCATGTCGGTCCGTGCTCCCTCCAAAGAGTCGGGTCTACATTCTGGCAAACTTCTCTGCATTTTTCCTTACATTATACAATAAATGCTTAAAGTTTGATCGGGCGGTGGTCGTCCATACTAATCGAGACCGCGCCTCATCCGAAGTTCGCGTGAATCGATGATTGCTCTGTACAAATAAGAGTTGTTAGTTAACTGAATGTAGATAAGAAAACAAAGAATTTATAATAAGAAATTACATACCATGAACATCTGATACAATGACTCCTGGACCTCCATCGGGAAATCATTGAATCTATGAATAGGCCCAGGAAAGTGTGCCTGAATTGATCTTGTGATGAACTGAGATGCTTGGGTGGGCTCTATTTTATCACTGTAATTATGTAAGTTCTTAGTATGAATTTATGAACTAAATATACCTCCTTAATAAAAGATAGATATAAGTTTATTAATTTACATACCCATTTATCCACACCTCCCGCAGAGTGCTCTCATAAAAGCTGCCTGCCCCCCTCCTGTAGACTAACAGCGTCCTCCGGCACTGAACCTGGACAAAAATGCACAAGGACATAAGTAATGAACAAAATATAAATAATGGCTATACAAATACTTACAAATTGAAATATACATACCTACTACTGTATGAGGAGAAGGTGTCGACTGACCCAAACCTATAACATTTTAATGGCATAAGAATGAATACATAATAAAAGTAAAACTTTAAATATTCTTACCTACTACTATAGGAGGAGACACAGAGGAAGACCCAGCTACTGCAACAAGAATATATGATATAAACAATATGTATAAATAATGACTGTACAAATAATTACAACAGCAAAATATACATACTTGGTACTCTAGGATGAGGGGGTGTAAACTCACCCGGACCTGTAAGAATTTTATGATATAAGAATCAATGCACAATCAAAGTGCAACTTTAAATATACATACCTGCTGCTACAGGAGAAGGGACAGAGGAAGGACCAACAACTGTAACAATTTAAATGGCATTAATATATGTATAAATAATACACAAGCAAAAATACCAAAGAAGAATATGCATACCTGATTCCTGGAACAAGCCCCTCCCACGGCTGCTCCTCCTAAAACTGGAGCCCGATCGTGCTCCACGCACCATATCTTCATAAGGAACATAAAAAATAATGCTCATTAGTCAATTGCTGAAGAGCACAGTGTCAACAGCTCAAGATGTGGAATGGTCCTTCATTCATGATTTACCATAATGTTTTGTTTAACAACGATTACTTTAGGTGCTATAAGATGTGGAATGGCCTAAGCTGTTGTTATGTATGTATATTATGTGACAATTTGCAGAGAGCGCACTGACAAGCACAAGCATTTCACGAGTAATCATAGTTCATTTTATGGACAATCCGCATAATTTCTGGTTACCCACTCAACCTATTCATTTTTTCTATTTTAGCAATCAGCCATGAAGATGTGAATTCATGGACATGAAGAAAGTTTTGGGAAGATTGTTGGATCACTTGAGAATGAGAGTATTGCATGGTCTTGGTTTAGGAGATTGCTGGATGACAACAACCTCTATTGGTATCTCATTTCCATCTTTTTACTGAGGTCTTACTACTCCCTTTTGTTAAATAGGTTTTCACATTGTCAAGAGCATACTAAATGCTTTCCTGGTTAAGACATTTTGACAGGTGCTGGGTGGGCTACTATCTGAGATAGATTGCTTCCAATTTGCTGCATTGATTCCTGTCCCATCGTTATTTGTCTTCAGTTTGCCTCTGGATTGTGCTATTACCTAGTTTCCCTTCTGAATTCTGCCCATCGGATACATGATGTGGGATTAAGACATGACCTTTGGAAATATTTTTCAGGACTATTTTTCTCGTTTACTGTAAACCTGCGTTGGAGCTTTGTTCTTTGGTATAGGTGACCCTTTGCTCTTTAAGTATGTGAATTTATAAATTATTGCTTCTTCCATGCGCCTTCTTAAACCTGGGGATTCATTAAGATTAATATGGCTTCTGACCTCCATTAACTTCTTACACAATTCAGCTTCATGACCCAAGCAACCGCAAAATATACAGAATCTACTAACTCTTTCATAATACACTGGGAAATCTCTGATGGCTCCATCGGGAAGTTTTGCTTTAACTTACTTTCTTAAAGGAAGTGTTGCATCCATTGATACCTTTATTTTAGCATAATCACTCCAACGATCTATGGTTTCTGGAAGTGGTTTAAGGGGACACCAAGCTGAGCAGCTAGCTTCATAACAGCTTTTAAACTAAAGTCATGAATAGAAAGAAAATGTTATTCGATAAGGCTATCATGTCACCACCTTCCAATTTAAACTAAAGTCATGAATAGAAAGAAAATGTTATTCGATAAGGCTATAGCAACTTGTAACTTTTAACTCAGATGATAGAACAGAAGGTGATCGATAAGATTTTTATCCATTACATATAATGATAGAATGTAACCTTAGAAAGAGAGAGAGAGAGAGAAGAAATTGAGATCATCTCTATTCCCTGGTCTTAAAAAATACAAGTAACTATTGAAAACAAAGAACTTCTCTATCCGACCTACCAAATAAAAAAAGAACTTCTCCACCCTTTTTTAGAGACTTCTTACTTTTCCCTTACATAAATTATTGGGGGCTTGGTTGGCACAGAGGCTGCCTTGTCGGTGAGGGTGGGTGGGGGGGGGGGGGGGGGGGGGGCACTGGTGCAGGGGTGGGGGTGGCCCTGCCGGCGAGGGGGGGCACTGTGTTTAAAAAAAAATTGGTCCACACTTATTTTTATTTTAAGAGAGATTTACATAAAATATGATTTTTCCTAAAATAAAAAATTATTTACCAAACGTATTTATGTGTCTTTTTTTTAAGAGAAATAATTGATAAAAAAGTAACCAAATACCTCGTAAACTACCTCCTTATGTCTTACACTGAAAAGATACCTTTATGTCAGTGGTCACTTCGGGGTGTTTGCCCAAGTGACATAGAATGCTCAAACCAAACTGTTTTAGACATGCATTTTATATTTATGAACCTAGGAAGATAAAATTGAAAATTTGTTGTAAGCTTTGGAAATATTTTAAATAATTTATCCAAGTACCATTATATTAATTAAATATACATAAACATTTCTCATTTCTCCTTACTTTCTAAGTAATTTCTTGTTTTGTTTCCCACTTTCATTTCCCATTGGGTAACCATGTGAGAGTGCACAAACCACAAAGAAGGTATCTGGATAACTAAAGAAAATCCAGACAAAAGAAACATGTAATATTACTAGCAAAAGTCATGAAAGCAATAACAAGTTCAACTTACGTGAGTATTACCTCTAAGTGGAATTGATACTTAATACCAAAAGGACAGGATGACTACTTACGTTAGTATTACCTCTAAGTGAACTCTACATAGGTAGCCTATCTTTGGATAGGCTATCCAATTATCAAAGAGACCAAAAACATAACCAAAAAGAAAAAATCAATGCTTCTTATACTCACACGCTTTTGCCATTCAATGCTACTACAAAGGAGAAAACCCGACCAAAACCCGAGTTTCCTATAATAAATTAATGCCTGGTAGGAAGCATTAATCTGCAAGGTCTTCTATTAAAGTATTGCACAACACCATACATTTTTTCATTAGCTGGGAATTAGCAATATATCTGACTTACTCTTCTGCAATTAATGTTCTTCTAAGCCTTGATGAATTTTTACCAAAAGTTTCATTTTGTTGGGCTTCTGCTATCCAGTTGGGTCTATCATTTTACACTGGATAATTTCTACTTGGCCCTGTTGGCTGAATATTTGTTCTATCTAATGCTACAATGATGGCTACAATAATGCCTTTCTAACTTACCTAGATGATTTTTTGGTATTGTTTCAGTTTCCAAATTAATTTAATGGCAATCCTATGCTTGGTTCCTGATGCCCTTAAGTTCCAAAAGTGCTTATCAATTTCATGTTGTAATAATATACAACTTGGGATGTAGGTCAGTGTGTGTGTCTTGTGGGTGAAACATGCCCATGTTCTTCAGTGGTACCACAGAAGAAATTAGAATGGGGCAAAGCACATACTGTGGCTTATATGATCAGCATTTTTTTCAGACTCTACTTGTGGAAGAAGTGGCGTGGAGACTGAGGATATTTGTGTTTGTTTCAGATGGTAGCAACTCACTCATTTGGATTCATGAATGTAAATATAAGTCCATTTTATAAACCGACATGTAATAGACAATTATAATAGACAAAAGATTATATAATGGAGAACTAAACTATACCTATGAAAAGATTACATAACAGACCATATAATGAAAGCTATGACATTGCACTAAAACTAATTACAGGTCATTCACCTTTGATTATCTCAAAGTGGTCTCACCTATCCCTCAAGCCTGATGGTTCTGGTGATTAAGAGACTATGATAGAAAACCAAATAAAATAAGTGATTGACAGGGTCTGGCAGCTGTTACTTGCAGTCTGCATCCCAAGTTCCATTCTATCTTCCTCTCCTTTCTGCTGTTTCTTTTCTGTAATTTTTTTTCCCATCATTCTCCCAGTCTTCCCTGGTTGAATTGGGGGTTGGGCAGGAGCAAGAGGAAGGTTTGGTAGATGGCATATAGATACCCTTGTGGCCAGGGGGTGGGGGGGGCGGGTGGAATTGGAGGTGAAGCAGGGTCAACTCTCCCCAACCACGGCCTTACAGTGTACCAGTTCATGTCTTATTTTTTATCCACTGACATGGTAAAGGTGAAACATAGAAAGTGGAGGAGGATTCTTGGAGTTGATGGAGTTGGATCATGATCAATGTGTGAACATGAAAGGGAACACAACTCACATGGGTATAACAGATGATAGCTCTTTTTCTGGACTCTTTTTCTGGCCACCTTTGTTTCAAACTAATTCCCCACTAAAACTGAGATGCACTTACCTTCATGCCCTCATCTTCTATGGGGCTCTAAAAATTCTATTCCACAAAGTTGCAGGAATTTCATATAAAGTAGAAGCAGCTTCAGACGGGAAAGAAAATCATGTGCATGATTCCCAATGTCCAAAGAAGATTGGATTCCAAGATTGCTGATGTGTCAAGGGAATAAAGGTCCATAGTCCTCACTGATTCTTCCCGGGGCATATGACAAAAGTAGGAAGAAAATAGTTGAATTGGCACATACAAAGCTGTGATAGGAAAGCAAATGGAACATTGGCATTGTTCCTGAGTGAAGCCTAACTACTATGCACACTTATTATGTGTACGTAAATATGTAAGTTACATAATTACATAACTACTAGAAGGATCCAAGAGAAGAGAACCTTCTGCTTCATAAATCTAAACCCCCTTCTTTTGTTTGCTAGTTTATGTGTTCCTAAATCTAAACCTCCCCCTTCTTTTGTTTGCTAGTTTATATACTCCTTTACTTTCTTTGTCTAATTATGACTTTCTTTTTCTTATTTATTTTCTAACTGAAGATTTGAAATTAGTTGCAATGCATAGTATACGGGGTTTGATATGGCCATTGTGGTGTGATCTGTAAGATCATGGCAGTTCTATTCATTGTGCATGTCCACTTCAACTGCTACTGCTTTAGATGTGGACAGTGAGTAGTGGGCGGAGAGAAGAAAGTTTCAGTTTTAGAGTCACCCACTTGAAAGAGAGAGCATCTCTGTAGATTGGGTTGTGACAGAGGGTAAGAAAAATAAGAGCACTTCCCAGCAAATGGGCAATATATGATTGGTGTTAATGGTCTGGCAATATTCTTGGAACCAAGCTTTGAACTGTAAGAGATGGATCCATGACTTGGCTGTTTTAGCACACTTAACTCATTATTTATTACCTTAATGTTAAAGATGATAAATAATTAATTAAAACAGATAAAGAATTTTTTATATTAAGAATGCTACTCTGCATAAAAAAGAGGGAGAATCACACATAGCCTAATAACGTTCAGAACTAGTAATTGACATGTTCTAATGAGAAGTAAATATTTCTCTATTAAAAGGTAATCTATTTCCTGCTGTCCTAATATGCATGTGTTACTTAATCTGTCTTATTCTGTTTACTCAACACCTTTTTGACATTTTCCACAATGTGTTTGATCTGTTGTAGACCCTCTGGAGAAGGAAAATTAGATGTTCTTGATAAATTAGATCATCTGGGAAGGTCTGAGTAAAATGTCTTTCTAAGTAAAATGCAACATGTAAGATCATCTGGTCATATTTATGCTCTTCATTCCATGGGTTCTCAACCCATTTATTAGGCATCCTGTTCATATTAGGATTATTTAGTCTGATCCCATTAGTGGTTGCAACATGTAAGATTATCATAATCTCTTGCTGCTATTGCCATTTTCCCAAGATTAGCGAAGATTCAATCTGGTACTCCTTATCAAGATCAGCTAGTTTCTTCCTATTGGCCATTAATGTGCTTCCCAAATAAGCTTTTATGATCCTCTAATTATGCAAATTGCAGGGCTTCTTCACGTTTTATGTCAAAGACCTTGATCAGGACATCCTCTACAACCTGCAGAAACACAAGGAAGTTTACAACTTCACAGGTAGAGGAGAAAACATGTGGTTTTGTATGGTTCGTAATGTAGAAGTTTGCAGGATAAGCTTCTCAACAGACCAGAAGATGGGCACAACTTGAAGATGCATGCAGAACCCATGTAGATCTGCCATGGGCTCTCAGCTCTGCCTCCACAGGGAACCCAAAAATGTTAATGATGATAAACAATAAGTTAGATATCCCGATGTTCTTGTAGGCCTCGTAAAGGCCAATAGGCGGAGGAAACCTTATCACAAGCATGAGGTGATGACTAATAGAGTCAATCAGGAGTTTTCTCAATCAATGGGACAACGTTAAAATATGCCATACAAAAAGGTAAGGTGGGCAGTTGAATGGCTAGCTAAACAAACAAGGAGTGCAAGGTTCTCTATCAGATGCACCTCAGTTCTGCCCATGGAGTTACAGAACATCCACGAAGAGGAGTCGAAGAAGGTTCCACAATACCCAAAGGTTCTGTAGTATCTGGCTAGCAGAGCATTTTTTTGGGTGGCATGAATGAGGCTAGTATTAAGTAGTGTTTATGTATTTTTGCAAGCATGAATGTATTAAGACCATGATATAGCGAAGCCAGAGGCTTCACAACCAACAAAAAAGAATAAAATTGTAAAGATGAACACACACTTTAGAAGTAACGTTAAAATATGCTACATTATACACATAAATTTCTGAAATTTCTAATTAATTTGAATGCTGATTAATCATGTGCATGTATTTGAATCAGTTTGCTTATATAGCATGGAAAATGAGTGGACACAAAAAAATGTAAATGGAAAACAGATATATATTACCTGCTGAGGTAATAAGAAACTGTCTAGAAGCTGACATGCAATCCCAGTTTCTCTGAACACATGTCTTTGTATATGCATGAAAAATGTACGAATACATATGATTGTGTATAATATAGATGCTTCTTGTAGAGAACATATATCTTTATGGAAACATATTTGGAAGTAGGATAAAGCACGTTTCAGATGCTTACACAAACCTACCTACTTTAAGTGCTTGACTGGCAAACAACACTACAGAAGTATAATGCTATCTCAGAACTATATTCACCTCAATCAACAATTATAGAGAAACAACATTCATCCTTAGAATATAATTGTTTTTGGCACTTATAGATAATCACATTGTCAAAAGTTTCACACCTGAAGGCATACTAACGCATATCTTACCCTTCTTGGGATGTGATGAAAGAATTTCAGATCTCCTTAGTTAGGTCATCTATGCTACCAGTCAGAGAAGATAATCACAAATGGTCAACATGGATGGTCCGGCATGGCATGGCTATTGTAATGTATAATGATTTTTGGCTCCCTAATCAAATGGTTAATCCAAAGACTTCTAAACTCATCCCCCCAGGTTTCAGTTATTTTCCTGGAAAAGTTTAAAAGGGGCCCTTCCTCTCAGCATGCTAAGATCTAAAAGAAACATTTTGCAGGCTATTTTTTTAAACTAATCCTAGCCAACTCCGCTGCATCTGCTAAAGATGACATTTTCTTCCAACAATACCTTGAATCTTCAAGAGGATCCAAAAGTTCAAAATTCCAAAGCTCAACAATACCTGTGCAAGACAGATCACCGCCCCGAGGAACCTGCTACCGGTCGTTCCTAACAGGTACTCCTCACCGCCCCGAGCAACCTTGTCGTTGGGTTCCTCGCCAGTGCTACTTAATTACTTCTGTAAATATAATAAAAAATTCAAAAAAATATTAAGTCAAATACATTAAATATAACATTTTCTGATCCAGATCCCACATCTACAATTAATCATACAGGCAAAAAAAATCCAGTAAACAATAAAAACCCAGCTGCATATATATACATGAGTCCCTCCTCTCGTTGGCCACATTCCTCTCTCTCCCCCCTCCTTCCTTCTCATCAAATGTTGTTATTATGATATGAAATTGACATGTGACTGAGTCACGCAGGTTTCAATATTTAATCTTATTAATCTTGGGAAGATTTTTTTCTTTTTTTACAAGTAAAGATCTTCCCATTCAACAATAAAATAATGGAGAACAACATCAATGACAATTCAACTAACAAATCCATTACACAGCAGACAAAAGATTAAACCTCACAATACAAAAATCGTAGTGTAACCACGCATAGCAAGATGAAACCTGCATCAACTTATGGGAGGAAGAGCAGGGGCTACTATAGTTTGTTCTCAATTATGATCTAGTCCAATAACAGCATC
>CM024766.1:37005115-37054827 GCA_014218235.1 Colocasia esculenta | reverse complement strand
ATCATCATGTTATTATGTGCAAGATGTTTAGAATCCATGTTAGAGATAATTGGTGAAAACGGGCAAAAGATAGCATGATTGTTGAACACATGATATGTTTTATGCAATAATGTAGCTCTCATGCCTAGGTTTACAGCCATTCAACCATATGAAATCAGCAACCTAAAGCATGTGGAAAGGATTATGTATGTACTTAAGGACATGTGAAATCCATGCTAGTTGTGTTCCCCTTTCATGTATGTAGAATGTTCATGTTGGTAGCTCTCATGTTTTAGCTCTTTAAAGATTAAAGTTTCATGAGTAAATTAATAAAGAGCATGTGATAGGTGAAATTTTATGTTAGAAATCTGAAAGCATGATTCATGTGTAAGACTGTAGAACTTTCATGATAGGTTGAAACTTGAATTGACTAGCATGCTATGTGTTGCAAATTGTAAATGTGCATGTAGAAACACTAGGACTTGTACGTGTATATCATGAGTAGTGTTGCTTGCTGAGTCCTTGGACTCACTCCTTGCTTCGGCGTACAGGTGTAGTTGGTGACGTGGCACCTTCGGAGGAGGTAGCAGAGACGGACTCCGAGCGCGGAGATTAGCTAGCTTTGGAGTTTCTTTGAGATTGTGTATTTCATAAGTATGTAATCGAACATTGTATTAGAGTATTATGAAAAGGATGTATAAAGGTGGACAATTTGTAGTTCTATTTCAGCAATTTAAATTATGTGGACCTTTATTTCTTTTATGTTAATGGCGAATTGCATGTATGTTTAATGTGGATGATGAATGAATGGAGACTGTTGTCTTTTACTTCCGCTACTCTGTTGTATATTCGCGTGTATCTCAGATGTACGTATCGTTTGGGTAAATGTCCCACTGTGAGGACTTTTGCTATACCGACGTGGGTTGGTATAACCGTACCGGTATTATGAGGGCCGTCACAGTCCACGTCTCGGGATATCAATTCGAATTCTTCAAACTAATATCCGCTGCGTAATTCTCGGGACGTGACAGTTGAGTGGTATCAGAGAATAGGAATACCAAATAGGATATGTCTCAGGAATAGGAGATACCTATGGAACCTAGGTCATGAAAAATTAAATACAGTTTCTGGTGAGAATGGGTAGAGACTGGGAATATGTTAGAAAGAATTAAACACTCCTATCCATTAACTCTTATAATGTATCTGGAGACATTAATTGGTTTCCATCCTTTTTCTCAGGAATCCTCATAACACTCTCACACAACTACAATGGCTCGCAACCAGTGGCAAGCTTTGCAAGACACTGTGGTGGGACTTATGCAGGCCTGCAAAATGTAATTCAGGCTGGAAATCAGGCTGCAACTGCAAGGAACGGAGCCGGTGATCTGTACCGAAATTTTAGGAGTTTGAACCCTCCTCATTTCTCTGGATCCCCTGACCCAGATGAGGCAGAAAATTGGCAAGAGGATATAGAAAGGATTTTCCAAGTAATGCAATGCACCAACACAGAGAAAGTGGTACTGGCCACTTTCCAATTTACTAAAGATGCTCGAGCATGGTGGAAGGCCACCTCGGCCCACCTGCCAAACGTAGCTGAACTGGAGTGGGCCGGATTCCTGGAGATATTCCGAGGAAAGTATTTCTCTGAGAGAGTCAAGGAGAAGAAGGCAGCAGAGTTTGCCGCACTAAAATAGAAAGGGATGTCTGTGGCTGAGTATGAGGCTCAGTTCGCACGACTTGCTGTATATGCCCCACATATGGTGGGAACAGAAAGATTAAAGGCTAACCGTTTCATGGACGGGCTCAGGCCCATGTTCATTGAAAGGCTCGGACCACACAATATTCAAACTTACACGAGATGGTCCAAAGAGCTCAGCTGGTAGAAGACACCATGGCCAAAGTGGAGGGCATGAGGGGCAAGGACAACTCCAAGCCGGTCTTCGTCAAGAAGGGAGCACCTAATATTGCCCCAACCTTTCGCAACAACAACGTCAACAACAACAACAAGAGGCCGAATACCGGAAGAGATGCTGCGGGAGACAAAAGAGTTAAAATAGAAGGTAGGCAGTTGGCTGAGAACTGCAAATTCTGTGATAAACCAGGACACCGAGCGGAGGAATGCTGGAAGAAGCTCGGGGCATGCTTGCGATGTGGTGGTCGTGACCACCGTATTCCTGATTGTCCAATGATGAAGGACCAACCAGGTAGAGCTCAGAATGCACCACGGCGTCAGGGACGCCTTAATGCTGTCATAGAAGCCGACCTACCCGAGGAAGGGGGTATGGTGGAAGGTACCATTTCCATACACTCTCAACCTGCTTTTGTGCTTATTGATACTGGAGCTGCATATTCATTTATTTCCACCACATTCGCTGCAACTCTACCTGTCAAACCTGTACCCTTGAAATCCAAGATCACTGTAGCCTCTCCACTAGGCTCAGAATCTGAACTCACTCACTACTTGCCAAAATGTGAAACTTTAATTGGAGGACACAATCTCCCTGCCGACCTTATCTGCTTAGACATGAAGGGTTACGATGCCATTTTGGGTGTCGATTGGCTAATTGAATACGATGCCGATGTAAACTGTCGCCATAGGAGGGTCACTTTTAAGAGACCAAACCTTCCAACTCTATCACTACTTGGCACCCGTTATCACAAACACCCTATCTTGATATCCTCCCTAAAGGCTTCTAAGCTGATCAACCAGGGTTGTGATGCTTTCCTAGTTTCCGTCTTGGCAACTGAAAAGAAGAAACCAACCCTAGAAGACATTCCAATAGCCAGAGACTATCCTGATGTATTTCCAGAGGAATTACCTGGTATACCACCTGAGCGGGAGGTAAACTTCACCATTGAGTTACTCCCCGGGGCAGCCCCTGTTTCAAAGGCTCCGTATCATATGTCCCCTGTTGAATTGCAGGAGTTGAAGAGGCAGATCCAAGAATTGCTAGATCAAGGTTTTATCAGGCCTAGCACATCCCTGTGGGGAGCGCTAGTGCTATTTGTCAGGAAGAAGGACGGAACAATGAGGCTATGCATTGATTACCGTCAGTTAAACCAGTTGACAATAAAGAATAAGTATCCACTGCCCCGCATCGATGAGCTGTTTGACCAGATATCCGGTGCACAATATTTCTCCAAGATAGACCTAAGATCAGGCTACCATCAACTAAGAATAAAGGAAGAGGATATTCACAAGTCTACATTCCGGAGTAGATATGGTCACTATGAGTTCGTAGTCATGCCGTTTGGTTTAACCAATGCTCCAGCGGCTTTCATGCAACTTATGAACAATATCTATAGGCCATACTTGGACCAGTTTATAGTGGTGTTCATTGATGACATCCTTATTTACTCCAAATCCAAAGAAGAACATGAAGAACACTTGAAGGTTGCTCTGAGATAATCAACTCTATGCCAAACTTAGTAAGTGTGAATTCTAGATGGAGGAAGTGTCCTTCCTTGGTCACATCATATCCAAGGATGGAATCTCTGTGGATCCATCTAAGGTGGAGGCAGTAAAGAGCTGGGAAAGGCCGACAACTGTGTCGGAGATTAGAAGCTTTCTGGGTTTAGCCGGTTATTATCGCCGCTTCATCAAAGATTTCTCAAAGATAGCTGTACCATTGACCAGGCTTAACAATAAGGAGAATCCATTTGCATGGACTGATGAATGTGAAGAAAGTTTCAGGGCATTGAAAGAGCACCTTACCTCAGCACCCGTACTGACCCTACCAGTTGCTGGGGGCAGTTTTGAAGTATACACCGATGCATCCGGGATCGGCCTTGGCTGTGTGCTGATGCAAAATGGGAAAGTTATATGCTACGCGTCCAGACAATTGAAGAAGCACGAGGACAATTATCCTGTACATGATCTGGAGCTAGCTGCTGTAGTCTTCGCCTTGAAGATATGGCGTCATTATCTATATGGTGAGAAATTCATTGTGTTTTCTGACCATAAAAGCTTGAAGTATCTGTTTCTCAGCAGGACTTGAATATGAGACAGCGGAGGTGGTTGGAGTATCTCAAAGACTTCGACTTCACGATCCAATATCATCCAGGAAAAGCAAATGCTGTGGCAGATGCTCTAAGTAGAAAGCCAATGATCACATTGTCAAGTTTAATGGTGGACGAATGGAAGTTATTAGAAGACTTCGCCAAGTTAAATATTGATGCTGACATCAAAGAGAAGGGATGCTTTGTTGCTAGTGTTAGAGCACAACCTACACTGTTGGAGGACATCACAACACTCCAAGATAATGACCCTGTACTTGTGGAGATTAAGGCTAATCTAGACCAGAGGCCGGATTTCTCAATAACTGAAGATGGAAGACTATTGTTCCGGGATCGAGTCTGTGTACCCGACCATGCGGAGACAAAGAAAATGATCATGGATGAGGCTCACAAGACCAGGTATACCATTCATCCTGGAACCACCAAAATGTATCAAGATTTAAAAGAAGCTTTTGGTGGCCTAATATGAAGAGAGAGGTGGCGGAATATGTCACCGCTGCTTAACATGTCAAAGGGTCAAGGCGGAACACTTGCGACCCGCAGGAAAACTAAACCCCTAGAAATCCCGGCATGGAAATGGGAAGGTATAGGGATGGACTTTATCTTCGGACTACCCAAATCAAGAGGTGGATTCGATGGTATCTGGGTATAGTCGACCGCTTAACTAAGTCAGCTCACTTCTTGCCAGTGAAGAACAAGTGGTCAGTAGACGTTCTGGCTGCATTGTATGTGAAGGAAATAGTCAGACTACATGGAGTACCGGTGTCTATCGTGTCTGATAGAGACCCTAGGTTTACATCCCACTTTTGGAAAGGACTGCATTACTCCTTGGGATCTAAACTAAACTTTAGCACGGCTTTCCATCCACAAACAGATGGACAGACGGAGAGAACCAACCAGGTCATTGAAGATATGCTTAGAGCATGTGTCCTAGATTTTGGAGGTAGCTGGCACGAACACTTATCTCTGGTGGAGTTCGCTTACAATAATAGCTATCAAGCTAGCATTCAAATGGCACCATTTGAAGCACTCTATGGCAGGAGTTGCCGATCTCCAATATGCTGGTATGAAGTTGGCGAAAGACAAATGCTGGGACCCGAGATGATAAGGGAAACCACAGAGAAGGTAAAGCTTATTAAAAAAGAATGGCAGTGGCGCAGCAAAGACAAAAGGCATATGCAGACAACAGAAGGAGAGACCTGGAGTTTCAGGTGGGTGAACATGTATTCTTAAAGGTGTCTCCAGGCCGTGGGATCAGGCGTTTTGGCATTAAAGGCAAGTTGTCACCAAGGTTTGTCGGGCCTTTCGAAATCCTTGAAAGAGTCGGCGAGGTGGCATATCGTCTCGCTTTACCACCACAAATGGATGGAATACACAATGTGTTCCACATATCCATGTTGAAAAAGTATGTACGAGATCCATGGCATGTCATAGAATACGAGCTTCTGGAGTTCAACAAAGACGAAACATATCAAAAGAAGCCAATTAAGATCGTGGACTGGGAACTGCGCCAACTAAGGAACAAGGTTATTCCACTAGTAAGGGTTAGATGGAATCAATGCATGGATGAGGACGACACGTGGGAAACCGAGGAAGCAATGCGCAAAAGATACTCGGAGCTATTCACAAGTAAGTACACCTCACTTGTACAATATTTTTTTTTATTACATAAATTTGGGGACCAAATTCTCTTAAGTGGGGGAGGGTGTAGCACCCCAAAAATTTTAGCTATATAAGAATTCAAATAAATAGAAATAAATAATTTTCATGATATCCAAGTATGTAAAACATACTCATCGTTATTGTACGTGCTATAACAAGTCGGAAAAACCGTTAACACGGAAATACGACGCAATCAAAAATTAAATAAAAGTGTTGGAGAGACTTCCAACATTATACATTAATGACCCAATATCATAACTGGGCCAATGGACATCATTTGGCCCAAAAATCAAATAAAGCTAGAAAATGCAGGGAAATTCGTAACTTTAATTAGGCTGAAATTAGGAAGAGGCAATTTGAGTTGGATTGGGATGCAATCATGCATTCTTGGCAACCCAAATTCGTGCTTATCTATGGTTGGAGGTTTCCTAAAGCCTCACACACTCAAAGAGAGGAAGAAATCCTCAAACAATAGGAAACTAACAAACCAAAACCGCAACCCAGCTTTCCTAGTTACAATAGGACTCCTAAAACACCATGGTTGCTTAAAAACTCTTCGCCAAACCTTAGGGACGAGTTTTAGAACTTGCTGGGGTCGTGTGGGGGAGCTCTTGGTGGCTTAGGAGTCGTGGAACGACAACAAGAAACTCATCTTCTTCCCCATTGAGTCTGCTGCAACCTACGCAGATAGTCGTCGTGAAGTCGACCAAAGGTGGGTCAAACCTAAACCAAACCTTGCAAGACTTATACCCGTGGAAAGAGGGTCAAGTCTACGTTCTAACCCAAGTGGAATGCCCAAATTTCATGCAGTATACACGGAGCAGTAAGCGTTTTCCTCCAAGTGGTTTGAACATGGGTTTTCTGGAAAAATGAGACTTCTTAAACCCATAAGGTAGGTTTTCTCGGGCCAAACCTTAACATATCTATACCAATTTGTAGAGCATCAAGTTAACTTTCGTTTACCACTGGTTTCATCAAATTCTAATGAGTATATTTTGAGTTATAAGTGTTCTCCCAAAGTCGCGCACTGTTAGGACTTTTCCTGTTCTTCTTATTATGCATGTGATTCAAAACCAAATTAGGCTAAACTTACTTCATGAAAGTTCTTCTACTTGTAGTCACTATCATCTTTTATGTTGGACGTTTTGTCCAAAAGTCTTTCATTAGAGAGCTATAAGCATGGTAAGAGAGTCACTACATGATACTGTGATTTCGGGATGCACTTAGCCTTATGTTCTTCATGTGTTTCTCGGGATTCAAGACCGAATTAGATCAAACCCCCAACATAAAAATTCTTCTAATAGTTGTCGTCGTTATCTTTTGTGTTGAACATTTTGTCTAAATATCATTAGTTAGAGAGTTATAAGATGGGTAAGTGAATCGCTGCATGAGACATGTTTTCGGGTTACACTTGACCTATAGGTTTTGTTCTGGAAGGGCCTCTAGTGTCGACACTAGTTGATCTAGTGTCGTCACACTATCCCAAACCAGCCCAGAAGGTGTTTTGGGAAGGTCTCTAGTGTCGACACTACCTGATCTAGTGTCGACACACTGTCCCAGATTGGCCAGAAGGTGTTCTGGGAAGGTCTCTAGTGTCGACACTACCTGATCTAGTGTCGACACTACTTGACCTTTTTGCCTTGTATTTGAAGCACTGTGTCGACACTACCTGATCCTGTGTTGACACCACTTGATCATTTTGCCTTGTATTTGAAGCATTGTGTCGACACTACTTGATCTAGTGTCGACACTACTTGACCAGTTCTGCATTTTTTGCCTTGTGTTTGAAGCATTGTGTCGACACCAGTAAGGGGTGTGTCGACACTACCTTTGCAAAATATTGCATGTCTTGGGTCAAATCATTACATGATGTCTACTTAATGGCTTAAAAGTGTTTAACCTATTGAAAAATCCTTAATTACATGAATATTATTCTAATTGCTTTCTTAATGATATAATCATACATGAAACTTGTGATTTACTCTTGTTACCATTCTAGCTTGCTTTAAATGATAAATTTTATCTTAAAATCTTGTAAACCCATATGTAGTTAAATGCATTGTTCATTGCATGCCATCATGTTAAGTTTTTTTCCGAGAATTTGAGACCGACGGATTGTGAATTGACACGCGTGCATCACTACACACTTATACATCTAGGGCGTGCACTTCCTTTCTCTTCTTGTTCTCGTGAGCGTGATTTACAATCTAGACTAAAACCATTAATGTAAAGATTGAACTAAATTATAAATCATACCGTTCTGCTGCCGAATTTATTTCTTGACCGTTGTTCTCATGAAATCATGTTCTATTACTTGTTTCCATCCTCATCATGAACATGACATTACACATGCTGACTTATTGAAACTCTCATTGGCCATTATTAATGACTGTGGGTATCTACATTTAAAAATTTACATGAGATGCTGACAGGGCACGGCGTGTGTCCAAGGGCTCCAGTCTAGCCCCAATGACGACGAGTCATAAATATACTGTTAACCAAGGGGTATAATGATTACTGGCGTTGCATCTGCGCTGGGAGTACTTGCTTGCGTGTTGAATGTTAGATACATAACCACATACACGTGACCTGTGTGCACTCTTGGTGGATCTTTCCTTGGTGTACATTAGTGTTTATGTGCCTGATTAGTGTTACTTGATCGTGCTTGTGCAATCTTGCTTGCTTGCTTGCGTGATATGGCCATCCTGCATATATTGCAACTAGTGATATCTTGTTTTCTTGAAAACTATTGACATCAAGTGAAATCTTGCGTGGTTGTACAAAGTGATCTATTGCTAGTTCTCTCTTGTTGTATCATTCCAGATCTTATTCTATCATGATCACTCTATCTAGCTTGTTTCATGTATCCTGTTTTAACAGGTTTTTATTCGTACATGTACATCATGACATTCATCATGCTTACCTAGTTCTAAATTGCTAATAACTTATATCATTGCCCGCACATTGAGATGTAAATCCTACTGGGCTAGTTTGCTCATCCCCTACTTTTACCGAATCTAGGTGACTATGACATTCAAGAGGAAGAGCAAACCGAGGATGGGAATGCGTCCGAGTGATGAGCGTCCCAATTATGAGTCTAGTTATAGTAGTTTATTTTGAGAGTTAGAACATGTAGTAGGAAGTGAGGGGTAAATGTACTTTCCTTTTTATTGAGTCTAGTTCTGTTATCCCATAGTCTAAGAGTTGTAACAGTTCCATTTGGAATACAATAAGTTGAGATTTGAATACAATTTTTATTGAGTTCATCAGTTGGGCCCTATTATGATGTTGTGTTGATATACATTTAGTGCGTGCTAGCTAGAGGCTTATTTGCCGACTGTCCACATCTCGGGATATCGATTCGAATTCTTCAAACTAATATCCACTGCATAATTCTCGGGACGTGACATTTTAGAGGTGTTTTTGGCGTGTTCTTGCTGCGTGGGCGTTGTGTGGAGCAGGGGAAACGCCGTGTGGGTCTCGTTCTTTGCGTTCTTCGCGGAGGTAGGGAGATTTCACCTCATTTTGATGCATGGATTGTGTGTGTGGCATGTTTAACGCGTTATTTGCTTTACAAACCATAGATACCATGCTAGGACACTCATTAAAGCATGAAAAATGAATGAAAACATTGGTTTACAGGGTTTGTGGGGGAGATCCAGCGAGGGGTCCCTGGATTAGGGTTCCTGCCTGTGAAGGCAACGGACCCTCCTGTCGCATTCTGAACGCGACATGCCGACCTGTCGCGTTCAAGTTTCTGAATGCGACCTATTGGGGTGTCGTGTTAAGAAGGTGACATGGGACCCCATCGCAACAACAGGTCTGTGGGGATTTAATTCTGTGCATGCTAGCATGGTTATCCGATTATCGTAAATCGTTGTGAATGGCAATGGTAAGTGGTGTGTTGGCACCTGTAGCGCTCGGGAGCGTGTTGTGTGCGTGGTTGGCATGGTGTTCACGTGGTTGATGTGGGGTTTCACGTGGTTTGTGCGGTGTGCACATGGTTTGTGTGTGCGTGTCGAGTAGTACGACGCCTACCGTGGTTACCTCTTCAGTTGGGAGCCCCAGGTTTTGTGTGAGCCAGGCACGTGAGTGCTTGGGTCTTGTCCCAGTACTTGTGTACCGTCGAGGTCTGTGTCGTCTTCTTGGACACCCTCACTCTTGTGTAGAGTTGTACTTCTGGCTGAGTGAAAGACGACAGTGGGACATCGACTTGTGAGAGTTTGTGTTTTGTCGCTTGTAGCACACTCGTGGTTGGGGGTTACGGACACCAGTAGACGTACTAGGCCCCAGCTAGTCCTGTTTTCCAGTGCCTCACTTTAGGGAGCTCGGGTCGGAGTCTCTAAAGGTGCCAGGCATGGGCCTACAGTAGTGTGGTCCGCAGGAGTGGTGTTAGTTGGACTCCATAGTTTCTTGGCTTGTTCTAGTGGAGTGGCAGCTGGACCTTTCGTTCGTGGCTGCAAGACTAAGAGGTAGTCCTGTGTGGTTTGTCCAGGTCAGTAGCTGGTGTCGCGAACTAGTCTTCGTGGCTCGAGTGTGGCATTTTCCTACTTTAGTACGTACACCTAGTTGTGGTTTGCTTTTTATTTATTAAAGCTGTTTTTACTAATAGCATGTGGTAAGTAGAGTTTACAACTTTAATATCCTGCTTAGATAGTTTTATAAATTGCTAGCGTAGGTTTCTGCTGCTGTTACTTGTGAGTTTGGTTTGCTCAGTTTCTAGGGGAGTTTCCCTACTGAGCCAGTGACTTGTGAGGCTCACCCCTACTTCTTTCAGGTGAGGGAGAGCAGGAGGCTTCTCATCCTTCGTCTAGTTCCGAGCCGCACCGCAGCGGAGCAGGGTCTGCACCTCCAGCAGTGTAATCTTCTTTCTTTGTGCACCTCGGAGTATGCCCCAGGTTGCTGTTGTAATTGTGTCTGGCTAAAGTTGAGAATGACTATGTAAATTCCTTGTAAATATTAGTGAGATGGCAATCTATATATATTTGAGGAGTTTCCTTTATATTTGTACGGACTTGTGAATGGTATCCCTTGCGAGGCTTCGACTTGTTCACGAGAGGCGGAGTCAGATCAGGCACGTTATTAGGTTAACGGGTCTGAACGACGAGGACCGCTACACTTTATATATCTAACTCCTTCATGCAAATCTTTCTCAAGTCTGGAACAAAGCTCACACCAAGTACACGTATCAACAACTAAAGACATGAGCTTCAACTAGAGATATGAACGCAGTGGAAGATGAAAACCCATGAAAGTTTTACTGAACTTCATGACAAGGTGAAACCAAGGTAGATGCTCAATCTCTGAGATTCTAATAGGAAAAGAACAAGAGGAGGAGAATCCTATGTCACAAAAAAAATGGATATCCTTCTCTTTCCTCAACGAAGGAACCAGCAGTAGCAGCAGAAAGAGTTGTAGTAGTTGCAGTTACGACAGGAGCAGTAGCAGGAGCTACAATAGGAGCAGCAACAACAACTGCGGCAGGAGCAGCAATAGCTGCTACAACAAGGGCAATGACAGCAACAGTGGGAAGGAGGAACAAGTGGGTAAACTCTTTATGGAAGTGGGCAAAGAAGGGTATAAATAGGGGTCGGGTTTCATGCATGTATGGCACGTAGCCATACACTTGCCACTGTAAAACCTCATTTGTTTTTACAGTCGCCACATTTACCATGCAATTTTCAACTAACACATATAATAAAATGTGTAACCCCATAACCCAATGTAGTAAGAAGCCTTACGTAGCCAAGGTTACGTAAGCAAAGTGTTTAAAAAAATCAGTTACGTAAATGGGAGATAATTCATCTGGCCCATTTGTCCCTATATTTTTGTACCCAAATGATGTCCAATCAAGTTGAAATTTCAAACATAAGTTAATTGGAAGGTTTTACAAATTATGGTGATTTTAGTTTAATTTTTGGAATTAATTTTCATCCAACAAAAATTACCCAGAAATCATTGTGTTCACTTAATCTTGATATCTGTGTGCCAATAATTTTGGATATTTACATCTCTAGAACCAACACATTTTTTTTAGAAATTATGGTGTTTTTAGGTTTCAATTCCATTACCTAATTTCGGTGACGCCCTGTCGGAGTGCGCACCTCTGAAGACAACACTGGAATTATATTATAAAATAAAAATAATCCTAAAATAAAGATAATTATTTCTCATGAAAGTGATTATGTTTAACAATAAAAAATCATCGCATTTTTCTAAAATTTTTAAATAAATATAACTTTGGGGTGTTACAATTCTCCCCTACTAAAGAAAATTTGGTCCTCCAAATTTAACCGATAGGAACTTAATCATAAGTGATATTGACCTGTAAATAACTCTGGATACTTGGTTTTGATAGCATCTTCTAGTTCCCATGTTGCTTCTTCTTGTTCTCGCTTATTTCATTGAATCATTAATAATGGAACTTCCTTGTTTCGAAGTTGCTTAATCTTTCGGTCGAGGATTTGCACAGGTTTCTCTTCATACGCCAAGTTTCATTGTAATTCCAAATTCTGATATTCAATAACATGCTCTGGATCATAAACATATTTCCGTAACATTGACATGTGGAAGATGTCGTGTACATTGGACAATTGGGGTGGTAATGCTAACTAATACGTCATTTCCCCACTCTTCTTAATATCTCAAATGGTCCAATGTATCTAGGACTAAACTTTCCTTTAACTCCAAATCTTTTGATTCCTCTCGGGGTGATACTTTAAGAAAAACATGATCTCCTTGTTGAAATTCCAGCTCTCTTCTTCGTCGATCAGCATAACTTTTCTGTCGATCTTGAGCAGCTCTCATTTGGTCTGGTACTAACTTTATAATTTTTGTAGTTTCTTGTATCATTTCAGGTCCAAGACGTGTGTTTCCTTCAATTCAATCCAACATAGTGGTGATCTGCACTGTCGGCCATATAAAGCTTCAAATGATGCCATTTGAATTGTAGACTGATAACTATGTTATAAGGAAATTCCACGATTGCTAGATGGTTACTCCAGTCATTTCCAAATTCTAAAACATAAGCACGACACATATCCTCAATAATTTGATTAACCCGTTCTGTTTGTCCATCAGTTGAGGATGAAAGGCCGTACTAAATTTCAACTTAGTTCCCAGTGCATCTTGTAGTTCTCTCCAAAAGTCTGAAGTAAATCTTGCATCTCTGTCAAAAATGATATCCTTTGGGATTCCATGTAGCTAAACAATTTCTTTTAAGTACAAGGCCGCTAATATATTGACAGACCATTTTGTTTTGATAGCCAAGAAATGAGCTGACTTTGTGAGTCGATCAATTATTACCCACATCGCATCATATCCATTACGTGTTCTGGGTAATTCTACAATAAAGTCCATGCCAACACTATCCCACTTCCATTCTGATATCTCAAGAGGTTTTAGCTTTCCTACTGGTTTCTGGTGTTCAGCCTTGATTTTCTGACATATTAAGCATCTAGCAATAAAATCCACAATGTCTTTCTTCATATTACACCACCAGAAATTTTTCTTTAGATCTTGGTACATCTTGACAGCTCTCGGATGGATGGTATAATGTGATCGATGAGTTTCCTCTAATATTTGTTTCTTAATTTCTGAATTATCTGGTATGCACAATCTGTTTCAGAATCGAAGGTTTCCATGAGAATCTTCATTAAAATCAGATCTAGAATTAAGTTTTTCTCCAATTTCTACCAATGTGGGGTCATTGTCTTGTTGTTCACCAATTTGCCTTAACAGATCAGATTGCACTTTCAGGTTATCAATCATAACCTTATCTTCTTGTGGTTCAACTTTCAAATTCAGTGTGGAGAATTCTTCCAAAAGTTTCCATTCTTTGACTTGCAAATGAAATATTTCTGCCATGGGGTTCCTACTGAGAGCATCAGCTACTGTATTGCCTTTTCCGGGATGGTACTCAATCTTAAAATCATAATCCTTGATATATTCCACCCATCTTCTTTGTCTCATGTTCAACTCTTTCTATGAAAATAAATATTTCAAACTTTTATGATTGGAGTACACTATGAATGAGTATCATACAGATAGTGTCTCCAGAGCTTTAGAGTAAAAATCACCGCTACTAGTTCCAAATCATGCACCGGATAATTTTTCTCATGGTTCTTTAGTTGTCTAGATGCATAGGCAATAACTTTTCCTTCTTGCATCAAAACACATCCTAACCCGATATTTGATACATCAATGTAGACTTCAAATGTTTTTCCTTCTACGGGTAAGGCCAGAATTGGTGTGGATGATAAACATTCCTTCAATCTTTGAAATGCTTGTTCACAATTCTCATTCCATTCAAATGTAGTCCCCTTCTGGGTTAATTGAGTAAGAGGTGATGCGATTCTGGAGAAATCTCTAACAAATCGCCGGTAATAGCTAGCCATACCCAGAAAACTTCTGATTTCAATAATGTTTTTAGGTTGTTCCCATCTCTGAATAGCTTCAATTTTGGAGGAGTCCACTAATAATCCTTCTCTAGAAATGACATGTCCTAAGAATGTTACTTGTTCAAACCGAAATTCACATTTACTAAATTTTACATACAACTTATGATCTCGTAGTAACTGCAAAGTGACCTAAAGGTGTGCTTCATGTTCTTCCATATTCTTAGAATAAATTAATATGTCATCAATGAATACAACCACAAACTGATCCAGATATGACCTGAATACATCATTCATCACTCACATGTCAACCTTGCTCATACTTATAGGCAAGCGAACCAGGTGGCAGACGCTTTGGCAAACTACGGTTGTAAGTTATCTAGAAAAGTAACTTTCCTTTCTTCTTTTTCCTTACCTCGTGATTGTAAAGGTCCTCTCACCTTGGACCGGTCTGGGATTGCAAGCTTTAGGCCCGGTTGACAGGGGTATGCCCCTTTGCTCTTGTATTAAAATTTTTATTATAATCCAGGCCTAAGTTGATCGCACTGGTGGAGTGGGAACATTCTATTCCTTGGAATAGGGTGCACTCTCCTAGTTGCAGACCCTGAGGACTTATTTTGTAAAAAAAAAAAAAATCAGTCGCATGAAAGCAGTAGGTGCATTAGTCAATCCAAACGACATCACTACAAATTCGTAATGCCCATATCTACTTCGAAAAGCTGCCTTATGAATATCTCCTTTCTGAATTCTCAATTGATGATACCCAGATCTAAGATCAATCTTTGAAAAATATTGGGCTCCAAACAATTGATCAAATAGATCATCAATCCTAGGGAGTGGGTATTTGTTTTTATATGTTAACTGATTCAATTGTCTATAGTCTATGCATAATCGCAAAGTCCCATCCTTCTTCTTAACAAACAATACTGGAGCACCCCAAGGAGATGTACTGGGCCTAATGAATCCCTTTTCCATTAGTTCCATCAATTGCCTTTTTAATTCTTTCAATTCTTCTACTGACATTCAGTAAGGTATTCTTGAAATTGGTGTGGCTCCTAAAACCAATTCAATTGAGAAATTCACTTCTCTACTAGGTGCTAATCCAGGTAGTTCCTCAGGAAAATCTTTTACTACCAAAATATCCTTCAACCCTGTAGTATTTTGATTCATTATAGTCATGGACGCCAGATATCCTTGACATCCTTTTTGTACCAACTTGCATGCTTTAACTGCAGATATTATGGGTATACTTCTTACACGAGGTTTATCAAAAGTTATTGAGGAATCCTCCTTATCCAAAAAGGTTACTTGCCTTAAATGGCAATCCAAAATCACATGATGTTTAGACAGTCGGTCTGCCTCGAGGATTACATCATATTCCCACATCTCAAGACATATTAAATCACCAGAAAATTGTGTTCGTTAACTAAAATTTGACTGGCAGGGTAATATTCTTGAGTTTCTTTCCCTCACTAAGAGGAGTAGCCACTTCTAATTGTACAAGTAGTGGAACTGATGGTATTTCTAAAGATCTAGCAAACTTTTGACTGATAAAGGAATGGGTAGCTCCTGAATCAAATAAAAATATGCAGGTTTAAAGTTCACTAAAAGTGTACCTTCAACGAGTCTGCCTTCCCGCGGAGATTCAGGTTCTACTTCCTAAATAGCTTGTAGATGCCCTTGTTTGGCTTGGGGATTTGGGTTGCTAGTACATTCTTCATCATAGGACATTCAGGAATCCGATGTTGATTGCTTCCACATCGAAGGCAAGCACCCAACCTATGCCAACAATTCTTAGTTTTGTGTCCACTGATATGACAATGTCGACAAACATCTTTATTCTCAAGTGGAGCTTTTCCTATTTTCTTGGGGACTGTTGTACTTTAGGGGCATTTCTTGTCTCAAACTTCCTTTTGCGGTCAATGGTGGAAGAGCTTTCACCAGACTTCCCTCTAATCCTTTCCACAATTTTGTTTGCAGCTTCTAGAGCCAAAGCCCTCTTGACCATCTCAGAGTACGTTGTAATAAATGAGGCGTTAGTTGTGTAATGAAGTTTGGACGTAAACCATTCATAAATCTTTTCGCCTTCAATTTTTCTGTAGCGACCAAATGAGAAGCATATTTAGATAGTCGAGCAAACTGCGCCTCATATTCAGACACCGTCATTCTGAGTTGCTTTAGATTAGCAAACTCAGTAGCCTTTCTCTCTTGAACCACCTCAGAAAAATACTACTCATTAAACAGCTCAACAAATTCTTCCCAACCTATCTGGTTTGGATCCTCTAGAGTATACTCTACGGCCTCCCACCAAGCTCGAGCATCGCGATCCAACTAAATGTTACCAAATGTATCTTATCCTCTTCTACACATCGGATCACCCTAAAAATTCTTTCAATATCCTTTATCCAATTTTCAGCTTCGTCAAGATCCGTACTACCTGCAAATCTTGGAGGATCTAAATTTTGAAAATCCTTAAATAGATTTGTTCCATTATGAGTATTATTTTTGGCCACTGCCCTCATAACTCGTGTCAAGTCATGCATGGTGCTTTCCATCTTTTTTCAATTTGCATCGCCTCCTTCCATGATTATTTTAGAGAAATATCTGAGACATCCAACAAGTCATACATTAATACAATTACCCAAACCAACACATACATTCATCACATACAAACTTTCTTTTACTACATAACATACATACTTTCATTAATAAGCTGAAACATTTACATCATTGTCTTCATCATCCTTAACCTCTCATTACATATACATGGAAAGTCATACATACAACTCCCTATTTAACAAAAGGAGAGGCTAACAAAAGTAAGTTCCTAAATTTCCTATCTTGATTCAAGTTTGTATGGCAAATTCCACAGATGGCTGCTGATCTCCCTCAGGCCCATGATACAGTTCCCTTGCTGCATTAGACAACACCCCCAATATCCTTCAATCTGATGTAGCAGCATATCTTGTCCTAACTTCAGACTATCCAAATTGTTCATTATTTGAGTCATAGACTCTAAGGAAGCATGGGGATTCCCTGACAGAAATGCGCCAATGGTTAGCTTCAGTACTTCCTCCTTCACTTGCATATGTGCTTCCTTTGGGCCTGAGCATATAACTCCACATCTTGTTGGAGTAGTTCCATTACAGTCAGTAGCCGCTCTTGATCATTCATTTCCATTCTGTATCAAATAACAAATTAGGTATATATACATATACAGAAATTTCTATTACCTTCATATCTAATCCCAGATTTCTACCCCAAATCACTGGTCATTCCCTAGGTTTACGAATCCTAAGGCTCTGATACCAAATAATATGTCACGTCCTAATAAATATCTATTTATCGGAAGATGACAGAAAATGGATTTAAGAAATAGAACCAGGCTTATATAAATGTCTGTTAACATTACAGCAGAAGCTTTACAAACAAACACTCCTCATTACGATCCATAGGAGGAATGAGAAAAAGGAAAACAAAATAACATTCCGTCTATAATTACAATCTTCAAAAGGGTAATCTATGGGATTCTAGAGATTGATTGTCCCGCTCAGCACACCCCCTTAAGAGCTAGGCTCTTCTTGTTCACCTGAAAGAGTAAGATTTAATGAGCAATTGTGCCCAGTAAGATTCACCCTCTTATCAAAAGATTATGATAACCAAAGAGTTAAACAAAATACTTGACTGATGAAAGTATTGAATAAAGCTTGTACAGAAAAGAAATCAGTATGGTAGTCACATTCTAGTTCAGGTATGAAATACATAATCAACTCATGACTGAATAAAATGATGACCAATCAAGCAAGTATGATGCAATGCCAAACATCCAGTAGATCCATTATCGTTCTGTAAGGCCAGTAAATGAATTCGGGTGCTCTTCCCGGGATTGATCAGCCCCACTTGCAAATGCATTTATTTCAATTGAGTCCAAAGACCCAAAGTTGCCATCACAAATCATTTCTGTTAAACATTCAAGTATGGTACATAGGTACTCAAAATCTCACATGTAATAGGGTTTTATGAGTCAATGTTAATGATCCAAGAAAATGTAGTCATAATTGGAGATGTTCAAGAACAATCCAAGTTGGATGTAAATGATGATTAATAATTCATCTCAATGATATAATAGTTTAGAATTCAAGAAAATGTGGAAAGGTAACATGTTTGGACAGTACAAGAGTGTACCACCTCTGACTGGGGAAGGGTTGGTTCATGTTAAAATCACAGACTGGTGGATGTCGACAGCCACAGGGTGGCTGTCGACAGCTATTGGTCCATCCAGAACTGGATTCTGGAATCTAGCCCTTAGCTGTCGACATGCTATAGGTAGTTGTCGACAGATGGTTGTCATCTGTTGACAGATGGGTTCTGTCTATCGACATCTACTGGTTGTTCTGGAATTCTGGGTTCTAGAAGCAATGTACCTGTCGATAGCTAGGTTCTGTCTATAGACAGCTGCAAGTTATTTTTTCTGGAATGGTTAAAAATCGACTAAAGAGACTCTTCTAAAAGTTCTTATTATTCCAGGAAGGATCTAACAATAGTTTATGGATCTTTAAGTACATATCTACACATCCTTCATGAAGGAAAAGATAGAACAATGGGAGAAAATATTTACAATTTAGGTGACATGAATAGAAAACTGGAAAACTTAAGGAAGAAAGGCTCTGTATATATCTAACTCCTTCATGCAAATCTTTCTCAAGTCTGGAACAAAGCTCACACCAAGTACATGTATCAACAACTAAAGACATGAGCTTCAACTAGAGATATGAACACAGTGGAAGAGGAAAATCCATGAAATTTTACTAAACTTCATGACAAGGTGAAACCAAGGTAGATGCTCAATCTTCAAGATTCTAATAGGAAAAGAACAAGAGGAGGAGAATCCTACGTATCACAGAAAAATTTGGAGATCCTTCTCTCTCCTCAATGAAGGAACCAACAGTAGCAGCAGGAAGAGTTGTAGTAGTAGCAGCTACGATAGGAGCAGTAGCAGGAGCTACAGCAGGAGCAGTAGAAACAACTACAACAGTAGCAGCACTAGCAGCTACAGCAGGGGCGACGACAGCAGAAGTGTGAAAGGAGGAACAAGTGGGTAAACTCTTTACGGAAGTGGGCAAAGAAGGGTATAAATAGAGGCCGGGTTTCATGCATGTATGGCACGTAGCCATACACTTGCTGCTGTAAAACCTCATTTGTTTTTATAGTAGCCACGTTTACCATATAGTTTTCATAGCTAACACGTATAATAAAATGTGTAATCCTATTACCCAATGCAGTAAGAAGCCTTACGTAGCCAAGGTTACGTAAGCAAAGTGTTTTAAAAAAATCGGTTATGTAAATGGGAGATAATTCATCTGGCCCATTTGTCCCTATATTTTTTTACCCAAATGATGTCCAATCAAGTTGAAATTTCAAACATAAGCTAATTGGAAGGTTTTACAAATTATGGTGATTTTATTTTAATTTTTCATCCATAAAAAATTGACCAGAAAATCATTGTGTCGACTTAATCTTGATATCCGTATGTCAATAATTGGATATTTACATTTCTAGAACAAGCACATTTTTTTTGGAAATTATGGTGTTTTCGGATTTCAATTCTGTTACCGAATTCTGGTGACGCCCTGTCAGAGTGTGCACCTCTAAAGACAACACTGGAATTATATTATAAATATAAAAATATTCCTAAAATAAAGATAATTATCTCATGAAAGTGATTATGTTTAACAATAAAAAATCATCATCATTTTTCTAATTTTTTAATAAATATAACTTTGGGGTGTTACATATCCGATGTCTAGCTTCGTCATATATGAGTCCACTTCATCATATACGAAGTCCACTTCATTTTTTCGTAATTAGTCGAAGCTAACTTCGTTATATCTGAAGTCTAGCTTCATCATATACGAAGTCCACTTTGTTTTTGTCGCGTTCAATCAAAGCTAACTGCATCATATATGAAATCTAGCTTCGTCATATCCGAAGTCCATTTTGTCATATACGAAGTCCACTTCATTTTGGTCGGGTTCAGTCGAAGCTAACTTCATCATATTCGATGTCATATACAAAGTCCACTTCATTTTGGCCAACTCACAATTAAGGCCATTTAAAAATCAAGCTTCTGTGAAGCGTGGGGACAGAATTGATCGACAGACAAGGGGCAGGCTGTCGACAGACAATGGGTAGGCTGTCTACAGATCTTCTAAGTGTCGACAAAGAGAAGGATAGTGTCGACAGATACAACTAGTTGGTTTGGCTGAGACTTACCAATTCCACACATGGGGAAACATGTCATCAACGAAAGCTCCTCCATCACATAATCCACAATAATATGAACATTACTTGATTCTTTCATTTCAAAGAGAAAGGGGTTGTACAAACTCTATTTCAAAAGGACATTCTCATAGATCACCCCTCAAGGGTTACATGAATTTAACATGATATGTCCACACATCTTGTAACAAGATAAGACTCCTCTAAGGTGCTTCATGCTCCACATGCTAATCTCATTTTTAGATTTCTGAAAATGTTAGATAGGTTTTTGAGGAAATAGTCCAGTAGGAATTACATTTCAAGGTGAGGGCAAAGTATAAGTAATTACATTTTTGACAAACATAATATGAAGGATAATAGACAAAATTTCGTGTATGAATAGGAAGCATGCTTATATCAAATCAAGAGTTGCATATTATAAAATATCAATTAAAGTTATGCTGTTATCAAGACAGATCCGAGGGATCATCAAGTCATAAGAATAATAAAATATCCATACAAGGATTTCCAATTGAGTATATGACAATTGATCAAGATCGATCATTTTCAAACAAATCAAACTTATCAGTCAAGCAAACAATCATATCAAGTCAAATAGGTCATCTCATGACTTAATCTTAGCATATAACAAGAGGCACTTTCAATCGCATATACAAGGGATGCCAGTGCCAAGCACCACTGAATTGATCCATACTCCCCAGGTTATTAAGTACGTTGGGGTGCTCCTCCCTAGGGCCAGATCAGGCCCCATTGCGCGGGTATTTTATCAGTGGACCAAAGTCCTAAGTAGTGCCAATCTCAAGAACATTATGGCTATTGGAGTCAAAAAGGACAGAATTGTAGGATATCATAGAAGCCAAAAAAATAAGCTCAGTTCAAGGATTTTCAAGTATGGAGTGCCAATGGTTTAATGAATGAAGTGAAAGAGGATTTAACAGATCAAGGGGTTAAGTGGGTTCCCTATACATTTTTCTTGATTTCAGATTCCAGGCATGCAGATTCAAAGTTGGAATTTCAGTTGAATCGCATAGGGAATAGAAATCAAGTAATTAGGAGTCATTAGAATAATCTTCACATTCTTACCACTTTTAACATGTACAAGATACTTAAGTTACTGTCATTCTGGTTACTCTTCTATGGGACAGATCACAAGGCAATCACATGTTCAAATGAGCAGTCGAAGTGGCCAGAAGGGTCAGTCGAAATGCCACAAAGGCTAGTGGAAATGTACTTGAAATAGGAAGGAAATGGGTCTATGAATAACGCAAGGATGCCTTAGACACAATGATGTCAATAGCAAGATTTCAATGGTGGGCAGAACTTGATATTTTTCAGAAGGATCATATTAGGTTTCCAACAAGGAAGTATTGAAACCATCACATGAAAGAACTTGAGGGTTGCCCTTCCAGTCTAATGGTTCCAGAAATGCATGGATCAAGACAAGTCAAATGGGTTCTTTTGTGGGAAATATTTGGGAAATCTACACTCACTAATCAGAAATGGGACAAACAAGAGGGGCTTACGATGGTGTGAGGATCAAGGAATCCTAAACATATTACTTGGACAGAAGTTAGGCAAATCAGAGGCAATCAAAAATCTAGATATTGCAAGACATTTAGTTTGTGCCTAAAAAAACCTACCTCTGGGTTGTTCTTGATTTCCAAACTCCTAAGGTTGCAGAAGCGGCCAAGAAATCTTCTTAACCTCCAACTTCTATTGTTGCCCAGTTGACGAGCCCAGAGGGGGTGAATGGGTCTTTTTAAAATTAATCTAGAAAATACCTGTAACTCAAAACAATCACACAAACATTCTTCGAACTAGTCCATTCTTGTAAAACTCTCAGCTTTTGTTCTTCTTTTTTAAGAAAGATTTCTGTCCAGCTGTAGGACTGTACATAGTGTAGAACCTAGCTAGGGGTTTAAGTCTAGCAGAACCGCACGGGGGTTTGTACCAGGAGGTTGGCTTCTTGACTTGTAAGAGAAGTGGGCTGCTTTCTTGCTCGAGAAAGAGAAGAAGACCAACTGGGGTGCTGGGTGTTGTATTGTCCTTGAGGGGGACTGTACCGTTGGTTAGTAAAATCCCAAGAGATTGCTTGGGGACTGGATGTAGGACTTCCATGTGGGAAGGGCCGAACCAGGATAAATTCCTTGTGTTCTTTGTGTGATTATTTATTTGCTTCCGCATTGCTACTCTCTATCACACTCAACTAACCAAACTTTCAAGTGATAATTTTCTGTGTTTAAGTTTCTATTTCAATTTTCAGAAAACCTATTCACCTCTAGCTTAGCTTCCTATCGTACCAAAAGGGCCAACAAGTGGTATCAGAGTAAGTTTCTCTGATCAATTAAGAAGATCCAACGATCTTAGAGAAGATCTATGGCAACTCATGGATTTTCTGAAGGTCAATCAGTCACCAGACCTCCATTCTTCAATGGAGAGGATTACCAATATTGGAAGATGAGAATGGAATGCTTCATTCGAGGCACAAACTTTGATCTGTGGCAGGTAATAGAGGTAGGTGATTATGTTATTGTTCCTGCTGAAGGTACTACTACTATTACAGCAGCAGACAAAAGTAAATTATCTTTAAACTTTAAAGCAAAGAACTATCTATGTTGTGCTTTATCCAAAAGAGTATTCGGTAGAAATTCTACATGTAAATAAGCTAAAGAAATATGGGATAAACTGTAAGTAACTTATGAAGGAACAGATAAAGTAAAACAAACTAGGATAGATATTCTTGTTTCACAATATGAGTAATTTAAAATGCTTCCAAACGAAAATATCACTCAGATGTATAATAGATTTTCGAGCATAGTAGTTGGTCTAAGTTCTCTTGGCAAAAATCTTTCTGATGAGAAAACTGTCAGAAAGATACTTAGGTCTTTAACTATTTCATGGACCCCTAAAGTCACAGCTATTGAAGAAGCCCATGATCTAACCAAGTTTTCCATTGATAAATTAATTGGCTCTCTCATGGCACATGAAATCAATATGGAGTGACTATCTGAAAGCTCTTCCAAGAAAAAACTCACTAATGCTCTTAAAGTTGCAGCTGCTCCTTCCACCTCTTCTTCTTCTTCTAATTCAAAAAATGCAGGTTCTGAAGACAACGACGTGGATGATGTCCTATCCAAACTTCAGAAAATTCTCAAGAAGAAGAAAAATGGATCAAGAAGAATTCAAAAGAAAGAGAAAAAGGAAAAAGAACCAGTCTGCTATGAATGCAGAAAATTTGGACATCTGAGACCAGATTGTCCAAGACTCAAGAAGACTGGTCTGCCAGAAAAATCCAAGAAGCAGCACTAGAAATTCAAAAGAAAAGCCATGGCGGCTGCTTGGGACAATGAAGAAGCCAACACTTTAGAATCATCAAGCTCAGATCCCGAAAAGAGTAGGAAAGTCTAGCCCTCATGGTAGGACTAGATGAGGTACATTCTGACCCATTTTTTGATTCATGCACTGATTCAGGGTCAGAGTCTGAAGACTTAAAAGAACTCTTTAATGAACTTTATGAAAAACATAAAGGTGTTGTAAAAGAATTAAAAATTCTGAAAAGTAACACTACGTGCTTAGAAAACATCAATTCAAATCTTAAATCCAAAATAGAACAATTAGAAAAATAATTAAAGGAAAGTAAAGATAATAGTTATCTCTTGAATGAAGAATTAAAAAACAAAAATAATGAAAAATTAGAGTAAAAGAAAAGTTAAAACACTAACTGAAGAAAATCTTTATTTAAAAGAATGAGTTAGAAAATTAACTAAAGGAAAAACATCTCTAGCTCTATGCTTAAAAAGATCAAAATCTGGAAACAAAAAACAAGGGCTTGGATACATACCTCTGGAAAAAGGAAAACAAGCCATAATTCCATGAAAATATCATTTTCCAAAACTTGTAAAAGAAACCAAAATGCCTCAGAAAAAGGCACTTGAAATAAACAAGTTTTATCAAAAGAACAAGGTTTATAAAAATTGTGTTCTAAACAGACATTACAAAGACAATAGGAACTGCAAAACAAATTATATTCATTGTTGTTCTCATTGCAATAAATTAGGACACACAGTAAACACCTGCACAACAAGACACCTAGTATGGATTTCGAAAGGGTATTTTTATGCATCTAACCATCAAGGACCCAAAAAGATTTGGGTACCTACTTCTGAATAAGTTGTTTGCAAGATAGCCTTGGAGCATCAGGAACAAAGGATGCTCAAGGCACTGGTGACTGCTAGCTATTCATCCTACTCATATCTGAAGAGGGAGTAGTCACCAATTTATTTTTAAATTTTAGTATTATTAACAACTATTTGCAAGTCTCATTCAGGTGGAGTCTCTCATTCAGGGGGGAACACTGACAAAGGGGGAGTTATTCATTAATATCAATTATTGTTGAACCCTCAATGGTAATAAATTTTCACAAAAAGGGGAGAGAATGCATGGTAAAATCCTTCCTTTTTGGTTAGTGACAAAAAGGGAGAGAGTATGCATAATTGCATATCTGTGAATTTTCTGTATTTTCTATGCTTTAAATATTTTTTGTCATAAAATTCTCATAAGTTTATCATCATCAAAAAAGGAGAGATTGGAACCACTCTTATATTTTACCCTTATAATTTGGTGATAACAAAACTTATGATTAATTAATTAATTATATTTAATATTATATTTTCCTAATAAATATAATTTATGGTATTTTGGTGATAACAAAACTTATGATTAATTAAATATTATTAAATATATTAATATTATATTTTCCTAATAAATATAAATTTATGGTACTATTGCTGTGTGATTTGCACTAAAAAGCTAAATCGATGTCTATTCAATATACATCGATTTTAGTTCGCAAAGTGCCACATCGATTCTGTTGAAACATGGATTCTGTTGAAATCATCGATTCCCTTGAAAACATGGATTTCACTCAAACATCGATTCCCTTAAAAACATGGATTCTGTTCAAACATCGATTTCACTTAAATCGATTTCATTCAAACATCGATTTCACTTAAACATCGATTTGACTTAAACATCGATTTCATTCAAACATCGATTTCACTTAAACATCGATTTCATTCAAACATCGATTTCACTCAAACATCGATTTCACTTAAACATCGATTTTACTTAAACATCGATTCCCTTGAAAACTTGGATTTCACTTAAACATGGATTCGGTTCAAACATGGATTTCATTTAAACCTCAACTATGTTGAAACATGGATTCTATTCAAACATAGATTTCAACTTAAACATCGATTTCCTTTATATTTCAAAATGATTTTGGCATCTAGTGAATAGTCAAATATATTTCATTTGCATAATCTTCTATCTTTCTGACAGAAGATCTTTTCTATCTCTCTAGATCTCTTCTCTCCTGTCAGACAAAAAGGGCTTACCTACCACTTCTGGGTGACAGTAGAAAACACAGAAGTGTGAGCCTTTTTGACAGAAACACTCTTTGATCTAAACACCTTTTTCTATGCTTGCAGATCTCGAAGACCACCAAGTGGCTGACAGTTAGAAGAAGAATAAGAAAAATCAGCAACGACTAGAAGAGTTCCAACAGATCTCTTCAATGGATCTATTCAAAGCTACTCATATAAAAGATGAAACAAGGCTGAAGAACAAAAAGAGAGCTTTCCTGAAGATCTTTAAAGGAGTGTACATTCTGCGAGGAACATCAACTCCACATACACTCTAAGAAAGAGACAAAAGCTCAAGCCCAATCAAGAGAAGCTTTTCATAGCAGAAGTTTTCAAAGCTTTCAAACCTTCCTCTCTTCACTCTCTCTCTGTGGTCATTGTAATTCTTGGGGAGAGTCCTTCGCTGAGAGTTTCTGGGTTAGAGTCCATTCTTGTAAAACTCTCAGCTTTGTTCTTTCTTTTCTAAGAAAGATTTCTGTACAGCTGTAGGATTGTATACAGTGTAGAACATAGCTAGGGATTTAAGTCTAGCAGAACCGCACTGGGGTTTGTACCAGGAGATTAGCTTCTTGACATGTAAGACACTACAAGAAAAAGTGGTTTTAGAGACCGATAATTTCGGTCACAATTCGGTCACTAAATAGTGACTGACTTGTGACCGAAAGTAATCGGTCACTAACTAAATGTTTTAGAGACCAAAACTAAATTGATCACTAGTCGGTCACAAATTAGGGACCGAATAGTGACCGAAATTATCGGTCTCTAATTTTGGGACCGATTAAAATCAGTCACTATTCGGTGACTATTTAGGGACCGAATAGTGATTGATTTGTTTCAGTCACAAATTTTCACATTTTCGCGCGATGTGAGAATATTTGTGACCGATTTAATGTCAATCACTATTTGTTCACCATATAGTGACCGAGTAGTGATTGATTTTAAATCGGTCTCTATTTTCTTAAATTTTAGAGACTGATATTTATTGGTTCCTATTCGGTCTCTATAGCCGCGCCTTCCTCCCCATTTAGCCCCCCTTTCGTGCTCTCTCTCTCTCTCTCTCTCTCTCTCTCTCTCTCCTCTCTCTCTCTCTCTCTCTCATTCGCCGCCGCCGTCGCTGGACGCTGCCGCCGTTACCGGACGTCGTCGTTGTCTTCGCCTGTTGTCCCCGTGCCCGGAGCCGGACGCCGCCATCGCCAAAGCCTTCCTCCTCTGGTAAGTCCTCCCCCTCCCTCTGTCTCTCTGTCCTCCCCCCCCCCCCCCCCCCCCCACACACACACCCCCCCCCCCCCCCCCCCCGTGTGCACCCATCCCCCCTCCCTCTGTCTCTCTGTCCTCCCCCCTGCCCTCCTCCCCTCCCCCCCCCCACTCTTTGCACCTGCAACCCCCTTCACCGTTCCGCCGGACACCACCGCCATTCACCCTCTTCTGGGCCAAATCTGTCTACGCAGTAAACAGGATGTAATAAGTCTTTTCTTTGGCATCATTCATTGTTTTCTTTTATTCTTTCCACTGTTGTTATCTCCTCAATGTTTCCTCATAGCATCATGCTCTGAAATTTAAAGGTTAAGCCAATTCCAGAGTTGCTGCCTTTGTAGTTCTGCAATGATAGTGTAGCTGTTCTATAAAGGCTTACACTAATAGGATAGTATCGTCACTTAAGATTCCAGTCTCTATGGACAACACATACTAAAGGAATCATCAGATGATGTGATTTGTTCTGATAATGCTATTTAAAATGAATGTTTGGCATCTGATGTTATCTCCTCAATGTTTCCTCATAGCATCATGCTCTGAAATTTAAAGGTTAAGCCAATTCCAGAGTTGCTGCCTTTGTAGTTCTGCAATGATAGTGTAGCTGTTCTATAAAGGCTTACACTAATAGGATAGTATCGTCACTTAAGATTCCAGTCTCTATGGACAACACATACTAAAGGAATCATCAGATGATGTGATTTGTTCTGATAATGCTATTTAAAATGAATGTTTGGCATCTGATGTTATCTCCTCAATGTTTCCTCATAGCATCATGCTCTGAAATTTAAAGGTTAGCCAATTCACCAGAGTTGCTGCCTTTGTAGTTCTGCAATGATAGTGTAGTTGTTCTATAAAGGCTTACACTAATAGGATAGTATCGTCACTTAAGATTCCAGTTCTCTGGACAACACTACTAAAGGAATCATCAGATGATGTGATTTGTTCTGATAAGCTATTTAAAATGAATGTTGGCATCTGATGTTATCTCCCTAATGTTTCCATAGCATCATGCTCTGAAATTTAAAGGTTGAGCCAATTCCAGGTTGCTGCTTTGTAGTTCTGCAATGATAGTGTAGCTGTTCTATAAAGGCTTACACTAATAGGATAGTATCGTCACTTAAGATTCCAGTCTCTATGGACAACACATACTAAAGGAATCATCAGATGATGTGATTGTTCTGATAATGCTATTTAAAATGAATGTTGGCATATAATGTTTTCCTGTTTGAGTTACACATACTAAAGGAATCATCAGATGATGTTATTTGTTCTGATAATGCTATTTAAAATGAACTACCTAATATCATTTTTGAAAAAAATTCTGCTATGCCCAACGAGTCTATTATCACAATTTATATATATCACACTAAGAAATAAACATTTTATAGATCTCTCACCATATACATGAAGCATGCATTATCATCATTTCTTATAAAGATTTGTGGATTAAATATGCCCTATTTATGTAAGGCTTCGATCTGCAAATCCTCCTTATAAAGAAGAGATGTACTGATCCTTATTATGAGACATGGAGGTTACCAGGTTACTTAGTCGATGCAACTCTACTGTCTCCATTGGAGACCACCCCGGCCCCCTCGGGTGCAACATGATAAATGGGAGGATGCATAAAGTTGGCTAGATTAGGCAAATGATGAAATTAATTATTGAGCATTTGCCACTCCTGAATGAGATGTATATTGAAAATTATCATATCAGTCATGATTTAGATTTATAACAAAGTTTATGGTTTAGGGTTTTGAGATTATCATGTATTGGCTAGCATGCAATAGGAGTCCTCTCCATTCTTCTATAAACAAAATGGGTTTATGAGAGGTCAGTCGATTGTAGGCGAGCCTGACAGGTGTCACGGCGCATTTTATGCAAGTTTTGGGCTCTTATTCAATTCACAACTGTCTCTTAGACCGGATCAACCCCTAGTTTTGTACTTATTGTTGTGACCTTCGGGTTGGATGCATTGACATAGTGAGTGCAACTATCTTTTTAAGATCCATTAATCTTGCATTACATTGTTGAACAAAGTTGATAGCTGTATTGCCATGAAATTTATAAGAAAATTGGCATGGTGCATTTGAAATGGACCCACTATACGCCATTCAACTTTAAATGTGCCGCCATGAATTGTCATAAGAACTAGTTGTTCTTGTAGTCACCATTCAGCAGCGTTAGTTTAATGTGCAGAAGTCACAACCCTCTCCCCTCCCCAACTCCCTTGGATCCATGGGATAGGCATTAGTAATATGTAGAAAGTCACAATCCTGAAAGTAACAATCCTCTCCCCTCCCCAACTCCATTGGAACCAATTGAGATATACATCTCAATTTAGGGAAAAAAATTAATACAAACTTTTCCTTCTAGTCATTAGTTTAATTTACGTTTAATTGTTACTTTTATTTTAATAATTAGTATTGCACATATTATTTTAATGTAATTGTTTAATATTGCACTTGTTCACATGTATGATTTTGTTTTCTTTCATGTTTATGTTTTTTTTTTAATTTGATCTATGCATGCATAACAATTTAACACTGCACACACTTCACGAGAGCGTGTTAAGTCTGTGTCAATGAACCTCCCATTCAAGACTTTGGGATTGATGTGCACGAATCTTATTTTCAAAGATGAGAATGTGTATATCTAACTCAAAGTCTTGAATTGTCCCGTTTTGGACAGTCTGTGAATGTTTGATCGCAGTTTGGTGGTCATTTACTATGTGTTTGTATTATTGTTAAAAATTCAGATGCGTCTACTCACTCCTCTCTGATATACCTTTATTGATTTAGAATATTTTCTTAACCACTTATAATAAGTGTTTAAGAAAATATCTTAATCAATAAATATTTTTGGTATATGGGAGGTGTGGGGAGATGCTGCCGAAATTTTCAGCAAATTATACAAACACATAGTAAATGGTCATCTGAGTGTGATCAAATATTCACAGATGGGTAAAAAGTGATAATCTAAATAATAAATCCTCCTATTCATTTCGGTTGCGTGGAAGGATGTGTGAGTTTGAATTTTAAAGTTATTTGTTTGTTAATATTGGTTGGGCGCAGGAAAGAAATGGCTTCAGACCGTTCATGGATGTATCGTAGAATAGTTGATCATGTGGTGTCTGTGGCGTTTAGGGTCGGAGTTGAGAATTTCATTCAGTTTGCATTGGGGAATCCAAATGCAGCAGTAGACAGCGAAGGTGGCATCCGATGTCCTTGTATGATTTGTAAAATTTGAAGTGGAATTCACCATGGGAGGTTTAACGCCATTATATAGAAAAGGTTTGTTGAAGGTATATGAATTGGACATGTCATGGTGAGGAGCTCTGGTCGCACGAGCCTAGTAATGTGGAAGGCACAAGTACGTACGTGGATATGGTTGTAGATGCTTCTGGTCCGACATTCAGTGTACATGAGGATCCTGTATACGCTGAAGACGTGCCGAACAAGGGAGCCGAAAGATTCTATCAGTTACTTAAGGATGTTGATGAGCCATTGTGGGATGGTTGTCAAAAACACACTCGGTTGTCAGCGGTGTCACAGTTGCTGAACTTGAAATCTGAATTTCATATAAATGAGAATTGCTTTGATCGTCTCCTCCTCATCATCAAGAGCATGTTACCTCCAGATGAGAAGCTGCCTCCAAATTTTTATCGTGCCAAGAAGATGGTCAATGATTTAGGACTTGGATATGTGAAAATAGATGCATGTCCTAATCATTGTATGTTGTATGACAAAGAGGATGCAGATAAAGTATCATGTTCAGTTTGCCATCATGATAGGTTTAAACCTAAAAGAGGGGCCAATTCTAGGGGAAAGGATATACCTTATGCGTCATTGCGATATTTTCCCCTTACACCCAGACTGCAGCGGATGTATATGTCTTCAAAGATAGCTCGACATATGAGGTGGCACGCAGAAAGAGTACGTCGGGACGAGGATATTATGACTCATCCTGCAGATGGCGAAGCTTGGATTCATTTCAACCATGTTTTCCTATCTTCTCAAGGGAGTCGCGTAATGTGAGGCTTGGTTTGTGCATGATGATTCAATCCATTTGGAGGTTCAGTGGCTTCTTACTCCAGCTGGCCAGTGTTCGTGACACCATACAACCTTCCTCCAAGCATGTGCATGAAGCGAGAGAATTTGTTCCTATCCTTATTGATTCCTGGTCCGAAAAGTCCTACAAAAAATATAGACATCTATCTCAGACTTTGATTGATGAATTGAAATTATTATGGACTGAGGGGGTCAATACTTATGATGCATCTAGAAAGCAAAATTTCACCATGAGGGCAGCATTGATGTGGACTATAAGTGATTTTCTGCATATGGAATGCTATCTGGTTGGAGCACACATGGGAGGCTAGCATGTCCTTACTGTATGGATAATAGCAAATCATTTGTACTTAAACATGGGGAGAAGTCTTGGTTTGATTGCCATCAACAATTTTTAGCAGCTGATCACCCTTTCAGAAGACAAAAAGATGCATTCCTAAAGAACAGAATGGAACGAGATGAAGTTATATTCGAGAGGTTGTCCAGTCATCATATGGCAGCACATGTAGAAAATTTGCCAGATATCACACAACAGATGGGCAGTACCCGAAACCTTTCAAGTTTTGGGAAGGAGCACAACTGGGTGAAGAGAAGCATTTTCTGGGAGCTACCTTATGGTCGACTCTTCTTGTGCAGCACAATCTAGACGTGATGCATATCGAGAAAAATGTCTTTGATAATGTTTTCAACACTGTTATGGACATAAAAGGTAAAACAAAGGACAATGTGAATGCACGTTTGGACTTGTCCAAGCTCTGTAAACGTCCAGAGTTAGAACTTGTTGAAGTAAATGGGAAATCAATTAAACCAAAAGCAGTTTATGTGCTTGGAGGAGGACAAGTAAAGGAAGTGTGTTAGTGGCTGAAACAGTTGAGATTTCCTGACGGTTATGTGTCTAATATTGCTCGTTCTGTCAACGTCAGTGAGGGAAAGATATATGGAATGAAGAGTCACGACTGCCATGTGTTCATGTAAAGGTTGCTACCTATTGCATTTCATGACATGTTGCCGAAGCCTCTATGGGGAGTTTGTCTGAGCTGAGTTGATTTTTCACGATTCTGTGTGCATTAGAACTCAGGCTTCAGGATGTGTAAACTATCGAACAGAATGTGGTCACCATCGTATGCAAGTTGGAGAAGATATTTTCGCCTGCATTCTTCGATTCAAGGGATCATTTACTCATACATCTACCAAATGAAGCTAAGGTCGGAGGGCCAGTACAATATAGATGGATGTATCCATTTGAGAGGTATATGCAAATATTAACTTTTTCCTTCTTAGAATTGCACCTTACATATGATACATTTTTTAATGTCTTGTACATTGTTTATGTAGGTGTATGCATGACCTCAAAATGAAAGTCCAAAATAAAGCAAAAGTGGAGGGTTCTATTGCTAAGGCATACATTATGGTGGAAATCTCAAACTTTTGTTGATGTACTTTGAAACAGACATTCAAACTCGTCGTACTCAACCTCCACGTAATGATGGGGGGGGGGGGGGGGGGGGAATCTGTGTGTTCAGATCACTCTCCATATTTAATCATCCTAGACGTGCCTTCGGACGTTCTTCAACTCGAATGCTGGATGACAAGAGTTATGCGCCGTAGAGATATATATTCTTTTAAATTGTGCTGAGCTAGAGTGTTATGTTGAGTAAGTCTAAACTCACATTTATTGTGTATGTAACTTCTTTGCCCTTATTCTAGCTATTGAAGGTGGTCTTCTATTCATATTATAGACAATTTGATTCAGAAATAATTCAAAGAAATTCACATCTCACTGATTTTTGAGGTTGAAAAAGAACGAGAGAAGTCATTAGCCTTATGGCTAAGAAAGCGCTAAGTGTACATGGTCAAAGAGTATTCAAGAAAAGTTATGTTCACTTTTTAACTAGTCTTCTCTATACGCAGGTTGAACAAGATTTAATTTCTGATGAAAGAGTTCGTCAGATAGTCTATGGCCCATTGAAAATTGCACAGAATTATCCTGGATTTATTGTGAATGGGTATAGATTTCATACAAAAGACTATGGGCAGAGTAAATCTACCATGAACAGTGGCGTATGTGTTAAAGGAAGTACATACAATGAAAGTGAGTATGACTACTATGGTATTGTAGAGGAGATCCTACAGTTGCAATATCTAGGACAAGACAATCATATATTCTTGTTCAAGTGTCATTGGTTTGATCCGAATTCCATTCGAAACGACACAACGCATGGGATTGTTGAGCTTAAACATAAGTCGAAATTGAATACTTATGAGCCATTCATCTTAGCCACACAAGCCTAGCAGGTGTACTATACAAGCTATCCATCATCTACAAACAAAGAACGAAATGATTGGTGGGTAGTTTGTAGAGTTAAGTCAAGACTATTCTCTGATTATAAATTGGACATGACTGATCAGACACCTGAAGAGGTCAACGCAGAATTCTTTCAAAAAGACTTTGTTGAAAATGTAGAGTTGACAACTCATATTGGAGAAGACGAATCTGAAGCACCAATTTCCTTGTCTCAAGGAAATGAGGTCGAATAAGTCGATCCACGTGAGATGAAAGGCAGTAGTGAAAGGCCAACAGATATTGAATGTGAAAGTTTTGATGAGGAGGAGGAATATACCAGTGATGAATGTGAAGATGATGATGAAGATGGGGTTGAATTAGATATATCGTCATCATCTGAGGAGGAAATGGATATCAATTAAAAATGGGTAGAATTTTTTCACATTTGTTGAGTATATTTAAAGTAGCTCACTTTCAATATAAGCAATGACTAATGAACATTAATATTTTATGTTCCCTATGAAGATATGGTCGTGGAGCACGATCGGGCCAGTTCTGGGAGGGGCCTTCGTGGGAGGGTTTTGTTCTAGGCATCAGGTATGTATAATTTTCTAGTGTAGTTTTCTTTGTGTATTATTTATGCATAGTATTAGTGCCATTAAAATTGTTAAACTTTTGGTTCTCCGTCTGTCCCTCCTCCGATGGCAACATGTATGTATATTTAAAGTTCTACTTTCATTGTACATTGATCCTTATGCCATAAAGTTCTTACAGGTTGGGAGTTTACACCTCCTCAACCTAGAGGACCATGTATGTATATTTCAATTCCAAGTATTTTTGTAGTCATTATTTATACATATTATTAATGTTATTAGAATTGTTACAATTGTTGGTCCTTCCTCTGTGTCTCGTACTGTAGTAGCAGGTATGTATATTTGAAGATGTACTTTTATTGTGCATTGATCTTTCTGCCATAAAATTCTTACAGGTTCGATGAGTTTACACCTCCTCATTACTTATGCCTTCTATTCTTGTTACAACTGTTGGTGCAGCCTCTGTGTCTCCTCCTCTAGCAGCAGGTATGTATATTTAAAGTTATACTTTCATTGTGCATTGATTCTGATGCCATTAAAATGTTACAGGCTCGGGTCAGTCTACACATTCTCCTAATACAGTAGTAGGTATGTATATTTAAATTTTAGGGTATTTGTATAGTCATTATTAGTATTTTTGTACAATTTTATGTCGTTCTGCATTTTTGTCCAGGTTCGGTGCCAGAGGATGCTGTTAGTCTCCAGGAGGGGGGAGGCAGTTTTATGAGAGCACTCTACGGGAGGTGTGGATCAATGGGTACATAATAAACATGTATGTATCTTTTATGAATGAGGTGAATTAGTTCATAAATTCATAGTAACAAGTTACATAATTTCAGTGATAAAATAGAGCCCACTCAAGAGTCTCAATTTATCACAAGAACACTACAAGCACACTTTCTTGGGCCTATTCATAGATTCAATGATTTCCCGATGGAGGTCCAGGAGTTGTTGTATCAGATGTTCATAGTATGTAATTTCTTATTATAATTAATTTGTTTTCTTATTCCAACATTCAGTTAACTAACTCTTATCTATATAGAGCAATCATCGATTCACGCGTCGTTCGGACGAGGCACGGTCTCTATTAGTATGGACGATGACCGCCTGATCAAATTTTAAGCATTTGATGTATAATGCGAGGAAAAATGCAGAGAAAGTTTCTCAGAGTGCAGACCCGACTCTTTGGAGGGAGCGGGCACCGAGTTGGATGAGGAGAGACTACTGGGAAACTCTGTGCAACATATGGGCTGTAGAGAGATGGCAACAAACATCCACAATAATGAAAGTGAATCGGGCCGCCAATCCAGAGGCCAACATGCATACTAGTGGGTCTGTCTCCTTGCGACCCATCAGTCTAGATTGGTAAGTAATTTGTCCTTTCTGATATCTTTTATTATATAGGTACTCATTTATGTCATTTTTTTCTGTCAAATAGGAAAAGGAGCTAAAAAGGCTTCCGACATTTCAGGAGGTGTTTGATAGAACACATAAGAAAAAAGGAACGGATCAATACATTAGCGACAGAGCCGAGAGGTTGCAGTGTAGTAAGTATTTCAAGATATTCACTATTTAATTTTTCTCGTTACAGATGAATATTACATTGTCATTTTTTTTTTACAGGAGTCGAATAGCCAACAAATGACAGAGAAGTACGCCGGGGAGACGAGCAGCCGCAGTTAGATCCTGAGGTATGGGTTGCGACATCTGGTGCCCCAAAGAAATGCCATGTGTATGGTTTTGGGCACAGTATGAACACGAGCAGGGTGTTATCTAGCGTCTCGAGTTCAGCCTCACAAACTAGTTCATTCAGCACAGCAGTTGGTGCTCCAGGTACTTCTCCCAGTGAGATGATGGGCTTCATTACAAATACGATATCTGGTTTGGAGTCTCATCTAGCCTAGACGATGGAGACTTGTCTGGCCCAGACGATGGAGACTCGTCTGGTCCAGATGCAGACGCAGGTGACCAACGCACTCCAGGCCCAGTTCTCCCAGACCCTCTCCCAGGTTATCTCCCAGGCCCTCTCCCAGGTCAGCATTCCTCCTTAGGCAGCACCATCGACATCAGCATAGGCCCCTCACGTGAGTAAATTCATTTTATTTTACTTTTTTTATTTTAACAGTTAAGTTAGTTAAGTTAGTTTAAGTTTACTTTGGTTTTATCGACGCACAATTTCATCTTAAGCAAGTTAGGTTAGTTAAAAAGGGAGAACTTAGTTAGGTTTGGGGGTCCAAAATTAGAAATACTAATCCGATCGACCTCCGATTTGTTCCGCCACGGTCGGGGCAATGAGTGTAACTTGTGAAAACTGATGGAGTTCAATTCGGACTCCCAGTTTGAGCTCGACGCTCAAATTCACATTAAGCAAGTTAGTTTAGTTTAGAAATGAAGAACTTAGCTAGGTTTGGAGATCTAAAATTAGAAATACTAATCCAATCGGCCTCCGATTTGTTCCAGCACGGTCGGGGTGATGAGTGTGACTTGTGAAAATTGACGGAGTTCAATTTCGACTCCCGATTTGAGCTCGACGCTCAAAATCACATTAATCAAGTTAGTTTAGTTTTAAAATGAAAAACTTAGGTTTGGGGGTATGTAATTATAAATACTCATCCGATTGGCCTCTGGTTTTTTCCAGCATGGTCGGGGCGATGATCGTGACTTGTGAAAATTGACGGAGTTCATTGTGCTCGACGCTCAAATTTATATTAAGCAAGTTAGTTTAGTTTAAAAATGAAGAACTTAGGTTGGGAGTTCAAAATTATAAATACTCATCCGATTGGCCTCTGGTTTTTTCCAGCGCGGCCATGGCGATGATTGTGACTTGTGGAAATTGACGGAGTTCAATTCTGACTCCGTTTGAGCTCGATGCTCAAATTACATTAAGCAAGTTGGTTTAGTTTTAAAAATGAAGAAAACTTATGTTTGGGAGTCCAAAATTCAAAATACTAATCCGATCGACCTCCGGTTTGTTTCGCCACGGTCGGGGCGATGAGTGTGACTTGTGGAAATTGACGGGGTTCAATTTGGACTCCCGGTTTGAGCTCGACGCTCAAATTCACATTAAGCAAGTTAGTTTAGTTTAGAAATGAAGAACTTAGCTAGGTTTGAGGATCTAAAATTAGAAATACTAATCCAATCGGCCTCCGATTTGTTCCAGCACGGTCGGGGTGATGAGTGTGACTTGTGAAAACTGACAGAGTTCAATTCTAACTCCCGGTTTGAGCTCGACGCTCAAATTCAACTTAAGTAAGTGTGACTAAAATAGTGTGACCATAATATTGACCGAAAAAGTGATGAATGAAAATCTATAAATTAAATAAATAATTATTTATAATAGTATTTATTTTAACTTATTATTGTTATATATGTACTGTAGGTTCCTTCATCGGGGGCGGGAGGAGACGAGCATGAGGATGAGCACGAGGACGAGGATTCATGATTGTTATTTCATTATTATTATTGTTGTTGACATTTTTATTATTGTTGTGGACAGTTTATTACTGTGGTGTTGTAGATATTTTATTTATTGTGGACTTTTTATTATTGTGTGTTGTGGACATTTTATTATTAGAGTTGATATTTATTATTGTTATCTTGTGGACATTTTATTATTGTTGTGTTTGGGATATTTTTATTATTGTTGTGTGGACATTTTATTATTGTTGTGGACATTTTTACACAGGTTATTTTGCTAAAAATGTAAATATATTTTAAAAAAATAATAAAAAATATAGAGACCGATTAGTGACCGAAAAAAGTTCAGTCACTATTCGGTCCCTAAATTAGAGACTGATCCATGACTGAAAAGATCAGTCACTGTTAGTGATCGAAATAGTTCGGTCTCAAATCGGGACTGACAGTGACTGATCTTTTCAGTCATAGATCAGTCTCTGATTTAGGGACCGAATAGTGACTAAACTTTTTCGGTCACTAATCGGTCTCTATTTGGTGACCGAATTAGTGACCGCCTATTTCGGTCTCTGATAACGACTTTTAGCGACTGAAATATATCAGTCACTATCCGGTCACTATTTAGTGACCGAATAGTGACCGAACTATTTTGGTCACAGATTTGTGACCAAAAATTCTTCACCGACAAATTCGGTCACTATTCGGTCTCTGAGTTGTTTAGTGACCGAATAGAGACCGAATAGAGACCGAAAATTTCGGTCTCTGATTGCGCTTTTTCTTGTAGTGAGAGAAGTGGGCTGCCTTCTTGCCCAGGAAGGAGAAGAAGACCAGCTGGGGTGTTGGGTGTTGTATTGTCCTTGAGGGAGACTGTACCTTTGGTTAGTAAAATCCCAAGAGATTACTTGGGGACTGGACGTAGGACTTCTATGTGGGAAGGGCCGAACCAGGATAAATTCCTTATGTTCTTTGTGTGATTGTTTATTTACTTCCGCACTACTACTCTCTATCACACTCAACCAACCAAACTTTCAAGTGATAATTTTCTGTGTTTAAGTTTCTGTTTCAGATTTCAGAAAACCTATTCACCCCCCCTCTTGGTTAGCTTGCTGCTGTACCAAAAGGGCCAACAAAATTCACCTTTAGCAAGTTAGTTTTATTTTGTTTTGTTTAAAAAGGAAGAACTTAGCTAGGTTGGGGGGTCCAAAATTAGAAATACTAATCCGATCGACCTCCAGTTTGTTATAGCACGGTCGGGGCGATGAGTGTGACTTGTGAAAACTAACGGAGTTCAAATCAGATTTCCGGTTTGAGCTCGACGCTCGAATTCACATTAAGCTAGTTAATTTAGTTTAAAAGTGAGTGAATAAAATCTAAAATTTTAAATAATTTATTACTTATAGTAGTATTTAATTTTAACTTATTATTGTTATATATCTATTGTAGGTTCCTTCATCGAGTGGCGTTGGAGGAGACGAGGACGAGGACAAGGATTCATGATTTTCTTTCATTGTTATGAACATTTTATGTATTGTTGCGGACATTTTATGGATATTTTTATTATTTTGACATTTGTCATAGTATAGTTTCTATTTTTATTATATGCAAAGGTTATTTGTTATATATATATATTATATATATTATATATATATTAAAAAATAGAGACCGATTAGTGACCAAATTTTTTTGTCGCTATCAGCGACTGATACTATCAGTCACTATTTCAACCACTAGAGTAGTGACCGAAATAGTGATCGAATTAGTTCAGTCGCTATTAGCGACCGAGACAATCAATCACTAATTAGGTCACTAAAATAGTGACCGAAATAGTGACCGAATTTTTTGATTTCTAGTGACCGAATTAGTGACTGATTGTCTTGGTCGCTAATAGCGACCGAACTAATTCGGTCACTATTTTAGTGACCGAAATTAAAAAAAAATGGTCACCAATCAGTCACTATCAGCGACTGATTACTGATCGAAATTTTTCGGTCACAGAATATAACCAAAAATTTTCACCGACAATTTCAGTCCCTATTCGGTCACTATTTGATCACTGAATCATTTAGTGACCGAATAGTGATTGAATTGGGACCGAAAGTGTTAGTCTCTAAAACCATTTTTTTCTTGTAGTGTTAAATAGATCAGCACACAAACACAAAAGAAAGAAAAAAAAACAATGTTCCTAATGGAAGGGACATTATTCATCTTAGGTTTTTGGGAAGGTCATTGCATGTTCTAACTTTGAAATGCCTGCTCCAGTTCCACTCATTCTAAATTATGATTTTGAAACGTTCATGATCGTTCTAATTAAGTTTTTGGTGGCACTAGCTAGTCTATTATTTTGGAGCAATGCTTTGCCCTCGTAGGGTGAGGGAGCAAATATTTAGTTGGAAGAGCCTGATGATCTCTAATTAGTTGTTTGGGATGTAGCACAAATCTCATAAAAAGTAATATTTAATATTTGTCAGAACATAATAAAATATATAGATAGAACAAATATATACATAAGTGGAATAAATAGATAGTTAAGTGGAATAAATTTATTGTGTTCCACTTATGCAACTATTTGATTCACTTATTCACTTATTTATTCCACCTATAAGTGGATCAAATAGATAATAAGTGAAATAAATAAATATATAAATAGAACAAATAAATATATAATTGGAACAAATAATTCTGCTTCACTTATCCATCTATTGTTTTATTTATTCACCTATTTGTTCTACTTATCTATTGATTTGATCTATTTATAAATGAGATAAATATGTGAATAAGTAAAATAAATAGTTAGATAAGTGGAAGAAAATAAATTTATTGCACTTAACTGTCTATTATTTCACTTATTATCTATTTATTTCACTTATATATTTTCTTAGATTCAGATAAATATTAAACACTTTTTTGTGTGGAAAGTTGTGTTGTATTACAAACACTAATCAGAAGTCACCCGACTTTTCAACTAGACATTTGCTCCTTCACCTCACCGAAGAATAACATTCTCATTATTTTGAGTGAGAGTAAATTATTTGCAAGAGCCACTTTCATAATTAAACACGTAGAAGAAGGTGGGCTAGGATAAAGTTAGGTAAGACTACTTGGAATTTTCAATAATATTTATTTTGATATGTGTCTTCTAGTTAGAATAACTAGTCCTAATGAAATACTTGAGATTTCGGCAGGCAGAACCCTCGGGTAGTAGCTTATGGAAAACATGGATAACAAAAATCACACAGATAAGTTCCTAATCTAGAATAAATTTCTAATTAATATTCTATTACATTTATGGGTTAAAATACTATTCTAAGCTATCCTATTCGAGACTATGGAGGAGGAAGACAATCTTTGTATCAAAGTTGGGGTTAAGGTGGGTTAGACTAGAATTATCCTACTTGAGTCACCAAACTGGAATTTACTTACGTTCCTGACCTTATTCACTTATCGAAGTCCTTAAGAACTTACACATGTAACTAATTGGGAAGAAAGAACTCGGTTTACTTATTCTAGCTAAATAGAATTTACTTTTACTTTTGTTGTCCATTCTATTTTTATTACTTATTTTACCTCCTCTTCTCATACTGGATTGAATGAGATAATTATGATTACCAAAACACAAAATCCTCGTTGGAACCAGTTTAACTCATCCTGTCTTTGTTCTATTATCAAAGGGATCCTTAAAAGAAGTTCAAATTGTTGCTTGTAATTTTCACACGTCTTAAATTTAATATTATTACCTGTAATGTTACAGAATAATGTATATAATTCTAATCACATCAGTCGTCAATTCACCTATCTTTTGCAAGAAATCACTAGTCACTTTGTGAGATGATTAGAGATTATAGACTATGGTAAGTAATAAATATTACTCGTAAAATTTTGATGAAGTTCTTTTTTTTTTTTTTACCAAATCAACTAAGACTATTGGACCGGTTTCGTTTTCATCCATTGAACTCTGCGAAGAATCTAATAGCCGTGATTGTTGCTCCCACCATTCTGCAAAGAGAAAGAAGGTTTTGCGCATGCCTTGAGGAGTGCGGGTTTGTAGGTTGCACTACATATTCCACTACATTGTAACATGTACATTACATGTCATGATAAATATAAAATTGAAGTTTTAACTGACTAAAAATATTCTCCGTACATGTTTTGATTCATAGATTATGCCATGCTAAGTAAAAAGCAAATCTTACCAAGAAAATCAATAGCTCAATTGGGAAATAGACTATGCACACCACTATGAGAAAGTTAGGGAAATTTTAAATCTTCAGTATTAGACACTACGAGCTTAATCGATTATATGTTTGTGATGTACTACTTGAGAATTGATTATTCACTCAGTGTATAACAGAAGGCATCACATTGGAATTGATCGATTTATTTCCCATGACAATCAATTTATTGCTCAGTAAGGGGGGCACTCAAAATTTTAATCAATTAAGTTTGCTTTGTATGGCTGAAGCAATGAATTTTTTTGTAAGTATACAGTTCACATCAAAGCAATCAATTTGTCTTATAGAATTGATCATGTGTTTTATAAGTTTGCCCCATGAGCCTGCTTAGATGGATTATATTTCTATGTTTTTCTCTTGCGCCAAGAAATGGCTTAAGTTTGTCTCTAGAAATAAATCAAAATTGTATTCTCTTGTGAAGAAATAATTGAAGTCTTCTATCTGGAAAACATATGATCAAATTCTAAAAGAAAAACCTAAGTCATTATTTTGAACAAGATTAGTAGACTTTCGTTTTTCACTTGCATCCATTCCCTATCCACTATAGCATCTTCTTTTAGAATTAAGATGTTGCTAGTTTGAAATATCTCCATAGAAGAGATAAATAAAAAATATCTTTTGCTTATCTTTATATCAAAGTGACACATGTCTAGAGCACATATTTTTCACATCATACTTATATCCGAACTGACATATACTCTATAAAATATGTAACAAACTAACTGTTTGTTGAGTATAAAATCAATATTAAATGCGCTATCGGAGAAGGTGAGGGACAAAAGATCTCATGCACGTTGTAGCCATGCAAGTTCAGTTCAACAGACTACAATGCTACATAAAGTAAGGTCTTTCTATATAAAATCTAGTAGGTTCAAATATTTTTTTGCTAATGGCCTGCAACGGGAATAAAAACCCTATTATTAGAATATCTATTTTTTAATTTGATTATACATTTTAGATAAAGAAGAAAAGATCAACCAAATTTGTCTGAATATCAGGGCTTAGTAGATATCAAGAGCTTCAGCGACCAATGCAATGCATCATGTTATCAATTCACAAACGATTGAAAGCAAGTATATGAAATAAAACCTAATGGAAGAAGAAGAAGCATCTCAAAAACTCCAATAGTAATGTTTTTGCAAGCATATATAAATAAGACCGAGAAGAGGAGTACCAAAGCAAATCAAAGAGTCAAAAAGAAAAGAAATCCTACATCTATTGAGAGTCATCCTTCAAAGAAAGAGAGCAAATTGAGCCAACATTCCTACAAACAAACTCCCAACCTGCCTCTTGTTCAAGCAATCTTTGTGCTTCCATCAAGGAGAGTTGTGCTTAGCAAAAACATTTACAATCTTATACCGTCGAGCCCTTTTAGCCATTGACAATGAGCTCAAATGTTTTCTTATCCTTCACTCTATCGATCTTTGGCTATCGAGTTTTTAGTTTTATGTCATACCAATCTTTTAATCTAGAAGACATCTTTGGCGTTACTTTTGCATAAGTTTAACCTACATGTTCGTGTGTCATCTGTTGAGAGGAAAATGTATGTGTTGCGACACCAAGTAATTGTTCTTTCTATTGAAAGAAGGACCGACTTGGCCGAAGCTTGTTCTCTCCCCTGGAGAAAGATTTAGATGATAGTTGTGCACCAAATAAGTTGCCCTGTTAGGGCGGTTTAGTAAACGTCTAGGGATAAATTTTTCCTGAAGATTCGAGGTAGGAGTCTAACGCCGCTTGGATCCAAATCAGAATAAAAATTCTTACATCTTTTGTGTATTTGCATTCTTACTATTCTGCACTTGTATTTTGTTCCATCTTTTGTGTTTTATTTACTTTGCTTCATCGTTGTTCGTAATTTTTACCATGCGATCGTAACACATTCGCTCCCCTCTAAATCCATAACACGGTCAACGACAAGTACCACTCATTTTAGACAACATATGTATTTTGACGTGAGATCTAATAACCTGTTTCAGGCGAGAAAGTAGTGTCAACCTGCCCAAAACAATGCGAAAAACTTTTCTCCTCTGCAAAAGTTTGAGGGCCCACCCCCCCAACAAGTCTTCCCTTCCCTTCCCTTCCCCTCCACCCACACCCCTTTCTCTGGTCTTCCCCACCATCCAATCCTTCTCTTCTGTTCAGAATCCAACTCCTGCCAGCTGTCGCCATACAAGTGGGTAAGAACAAGGAGAATCTGCCTACATGGCTCAAGACGGGGGGGGGGGGGGGGTCCGACGCCTGCCAGCCCAGGTAACCTCCCATCTCTGGCCAACAGCGTTCCATCTAAAGATTTTTCATATCTTCCTGACGGATAAGGAGGGATAAGGATCCAGAGCTCTCATTGGCCAGCACATCCACGCTCCAAATCTTGACCCTCCGATGCTTCCCAGTTCTCCAACATCAGCCGTCGGTTCCCAGGGACGCACTCCCACCACAAGACTGCCGTTTGCTCATGTTTACAAAGGTGGCCTCCGCGGCCGGCAGCACCACCACCACTCCACCACTCAACTACCTCAGAGGAGCCAGAACAGGGCGGCTGTTGTAGCAGCAAGTCCCCGCCGGAGAAGCGATGGCCACCGTCACGACTCAGGCGTCCCTCGCCGTCCTCCGGCCTTGCTCGTCGCGGTCGAGGTTCTTCAAGGGCTCCTCTGGGAAGCTCTCCCAGGGATTTGCGGCCAAGGCAGCCCCCACCGCGACCTCCGTCGGAACCTTGAAGGTGGAGGCCAAGAAGGGCGAATGGCTCCCTGGTCTTGCCTCCCCTGCCTACCTCAACGGCAGGTAAAGAGTAACAAGAAAGATCTTTGTGCTGTGCTGCACGTGAAAAAGGTTCATGCATGCGTGATCAGACAGACCAGATTGGTGTTCATCTCATGGTTTTCTGTGCTGATGCAGCCTCGCCGGCGACAACGGCTTTGACCCACTGGGCCTGGCGGAGGACCCCGAGAACCTCCGGTGGTTCGTGCAGGCGGAGCTGGTGAACGGGCGGTGGGCGATGCTGGGGGTGGCCGGGATGCTGCTGCCTGAGGTGCTGACGAAGATCGGGTTGATCGACGCGCCGCAGTGGTACGACGCCGGCAAGGCCACCTACTTCGCGTCGTCGTCGACGCTGTTCGTCATCGAGTTCATCCTGTTCCACTACGTGGAGATCCGGCGGTGGCAGGACATCAAGAACCCTGGCTGCGTCAACCAGGACCCCATCTTCAAGAGCTACAGCCTCCCGCCGCACGAGTGCGGCTACCCCGGCAGCGTCTTCAACCCCCTCAACTTCGAGCCCACCCTCGAGGCCAAGGAGAAGGAGCTCGCCAACGGTAAGCAAGAAACGTTAATGCCTTCCTGAGCTCCACCACTAATTTCTCTGCTGCCTTGCAGTTCTTAGATTCACACCAAATCTCACGACACATGTTTGTCCTCCCGTTCGATACAGGGAGATTGGCCATGCTGGCCTTCCTGGGCTTCATCATCCAACACAACGTGACAGGGCAAGGCCCCTTCGACAACCTGCTGCAGCACCTCTCTGATCCATGGCACAACACCATCATCCAGACACTGAGGGGCTAAGGCATCCAATGCCTACCTGTAACATCCATGATCCAAACAGAAGTTGGGGGGTTTTGTTGGGGGGGGGGGAGGGGGGGTGGGGTTGAAGGTGATGGGTTCTTCGGTGGTTGACATGGATCCCAGTTAAATTGTGGGTGATAATATACATTTTGAGGAGGGACCAGGAAAGGAAGATGAGTGACATCATGTATAGGGAAAGGGAACTTCTGGGTATTGTTGTAATAGCACTCTGCTGTTTCTATCATCCTCTGAAGATTTCACTTGATTTCTTTGTCTCTAGTTTCCAGTGCTTCATGTTTCTGTCGGCAAAACCTGCTTTTACCAGTGAGGAATAGCATTGAACTGAAGTCTCTGCCTAATTTGATCATACGTGCTGTGATTTATTTGATGTTTTAAGATAATGTACAAGACAGGAGACTGAAGATGGAAGAGTAGCCATCTTGTTTATGACTCTTACATGTGATATTTTTGTAAGCGGTGTGGAAGAATAACAATCTGTGGAATATAAAGGGGGAAAAAAAAAAGGGAACTTGCTATACAGGAATAAAAAATATGAAAGAATTCTCTTGTGAAGTATCCTGACATGAGTTGAAAAGTCCTCTCGCAGCAGGTCCTTGACAATTCAGGAAAATTCACAAGGCGGATTTTGTGATCCTGATCTTGTCCCTGTACATTATAGCAATCACTGTGTATTATCTATTTTTCTTTTTCCACTCCTCTGATTGTAATGAGGAGGAGAGCATGCGTTCAACAGCTGATCAATTTGATGTCATTTTGTTAATTGCACATAAAGAAGGCTGAATTGTGCACTCTTGTATGATGCAATTTGAGATATCCTTTCGACTGCCGCATGGAATGATAGCAATTCAGACCTTCAGCAATGTGTATTTTCATCGCTAGATGATTTCAACAGCGGTGACAAATTGGCAGGTGGAAGCTGGCCACAGGAATAACCAGATACAAGCTTTCAGAAACCAAATAATGAGGGTGCATCAGCAAATGTTCCAGCAATGTCCCAACATATTCAAGTTGCCCAAGAAAACAACAGAACTCAACTATGCGTAAGACAAGGTTGAAATAGTGGAAGAGAAATGCAGATGGAGTGAAACATAACCAAGAATTTCAATCTTCAAATCTTGACAAGAGTCTAGAACATACCAAAAACAAATTGGAAACTGAGGAAGTCATAATGAGAGTATTGATGAATGATGCACACAAAAACCAAGTTATTGAACTTCTCTAACAGTCAGTAGATCCATAATGCTTTACGCAATATTTTCACCAGAGATCTCCGCAAAGGAACTAAATTATTATGTCTCAAACTTACTGATCTCAACAACTCACCATGTTTGTTAAGCTAAATACTCATGATGAGATCCACCAATCAAGACCCGCATGTATACCAAATTGCAGGAAAAAAAAAAAAGAAAAACTGAGCCCTTCAGGAAATGAGTTAAATCATGCTATTACAATCTGAACAAAAACCGAATGGGATATTCACCCATAGTTAGGATCTTATCTTGAAAGATTGCTCAGTTTTTCAACAGAAGAGGCAATCTGTGAACCCTCACCTGGGGATATGAATGCTCGTCAAAGATTGAAAAACCACATGACCCAGATGCAGAAGCCCAGTTCTGAATGCTAGCATCATAACTTGACCTGGGTGGTTCAAAGCAGTTGACCTGGTAATCTACAGAAACATCTGGAAATGTAATGCCTGATTCAGTCTTGAATTTTTTTTCACCAAGCAAACTCATGGCATAAGAATCATATGGGTATTGGCCTCCTAGCTGTAGACCTAAACACCCATTTTGGTTTAGCTCGTTCATTGAGGCTTCTTGTACTGCCTTACTTGTGTCTGTTTGCTTGTCTGGGTCAAAGTAACCAGAATAACTTGGAATAGAAGTACTGGTTGAGCAATCAAGATCCCTGAATTGCCGGAAAAATTAGACGATTTAAAGTGAAACAAAAAGGAAACTGCATCTTATAAGGGAAAAGTAAAACGACAGCCATTAAGATGATATCCTAACTTCTTCTAGAGCTAAGAGTCATAATCATAGATATGCTTGGAATAGTATGCTAGTATACGAGCCATTGTTAATCAAGGAAACTTAAAAAGTTATTTATGTGGAAATCCTAAAGAAGCTGTGTACATGAAAATTGCTTAATAAAAACTTTAATAAATACAAGAACTTCCTTAAAGATTTTGTTGTGTGAAAAGAGAAAGAAAAGAGCGCAGAAAAGCTCAATATGGGTTATGATTAGATAGTTAATGGCAATGAGGCAGCAATATCACATGGTGATAGTATAGGGAGTTTCCTATATTTACATCGTCAACAGCATAATCAACATTCTCTTGGAAATATAGGATGCACATGTTAATAGCTTAAGGATCCTTGAAAGTGAATTTTATGTTTCCACTGTCAGGGATGTAAAGCTGTCAGTTCAGTCATGTGGTATAACTCTCACTCACTCATTCTGCAAGACTGCATTAACAATGAGAAACAAACTGACAGCCAACTTTTGACTTGAACATGAGAGTCTTGAACCGATCTACAACTTTAATCAAAATTCCAGTTGGTAATAAGGCCTTCAGCTTATTATCTCTTTTACCCAATAAAGCTAACGATAAGATTGAAAGCTAAACAGACATCTAAACATGCCTCTAGCTAGAAGCTTATGTCACATTTACTTGATTGATTTCAGCTTCAGTGCACTGCTTTCTGTCATTTGCAATTTGATTAGGGAGCAGAGCATGAACAATATTTCAAATATGAAACCAAAGTCATCAAAAATGCCGACAATAGATGTTTTACATATTGGCTATTTGATAAGGTGGCAGAATACAGATTCTATCTTAGATGTTGAACTGAACTTGCACCAATTGTTGAGTATGGAACTGTCAGCCTCTGCTCTTCTTTCACCTCTATGATCTTTGTCTCAACATCGATGACCCTGGTCATCAGGTTTGCCCTTCTTATCTTGAGAGAATAAAGTACAACCTGCTAACGTATGCTAAAAAAATAGAGTGTTACAGTATTTCTGTGGTGAATCCACATTTCAAGCTGCATTACCTGTTCCCATGGTCAAGATCAAAATTTCTAACACCCCAAATTTAAAGGTGACAGTTGTCTGGATATCTTCCCACTTCCCAAGAAGCTTATGAATGAGTTAATTGCTGATAATGGTTAAAGAACTGCTACCTCCCACTCTGCTTGATTGAACTCAGTAGAACAAACTACACTGTAGACATTGCATGGGGAGATAACTGCTTGGATGTCAAGATACCACAAGTGGAAAATGTTTCCAGACCTTCCCATGATCTGCAAGAATGAGCACCATCTTGAAGTTGGATAAGACTGGGACATTCTTTTGGAGAATCCCATTGACCAGCCTCACATGAGACTTCACGGATCCATCATGAGCTTGCTCATAAGTTATTACATCTATCCGCACTGGGATCCCCCAGAAAGTGAAGAAAAAAGGGTGTGGGGGGGCACAAGAGAGACACACAGATACACAGAGGTCACTGGCTGTTGGCCAAAGCCTCTGGGATTCTCCACCTAACATCTCAAGTTTTTGGTTGGCAGATTAGTGCAGCAACATTTTATTAGATTTCATGTGCACCCTCCAGATACTCCCTTCTTGTTTGGCCATTGTTTCATGGAGTACTGCCACCATTTTTTGTAATACTTTACCTGGATTCATCATAAGAGGTGTTAGTGAAAGTCACTTAGTCCCAAATTGAGTTTTAGCACTTTGATGTGCCTATATCAGTTCTGGGACTCTCCACCTAATAACTCAAGTTTTGTATTGATAGTTCAGTTCAGTAAATATGGCAGGATAGCCATGTTCTCTCTCTGTGTTTCCCATTCTACTTAGCAATTGGGGTTGCAGGGGGTGCTTCCACTGTTGTCATGCAGCTTCACTTGCTTCATCATAACGCGGGGTGTTGGCAAAAGACTTTTAGTCTTCCATGGGTTTTCATAAGCCACTTCATGCCTACATCAGTTCTGGGCCTCACCACCTAACAATTAGAGTTTTAGACCGGCAGATCAATATAGTAACCTAGGTATTTGATGCTGACAGCTTTCCAGTTGCCATTATTGGATCATGGAGTCACCATCAGCTGTTACAACCTGCCACTATTGCAACCATGGAATGCCATCTCGCGAGACCGTCTCGGCGGTAGCCCGAGACGCGAGAGCGCCGAGACGAGGTGGCGGGGTCACGGAAGGGCGTATGAGCAGGCGGGGTCGCAGGCGGGCGCGGTTCACTGGTAGGCGGGCGAGCAGGTGATTCGCGGGCGGGCGCGGTCACGGGCCCAACGCGCATGGTTCGAGCTCCCCATCGTGGGCGGGAGTTTAAAAAAGAAAAAAAAAAAGCGCCGCGAAAAGGCAGACAAATAAAAAATGAAAAAAAAACTTCGCCGCCTCGCGACCTCCACCCGACGCGATGTAAAAAGGGAATTAAAAAATAAAACCCTCGGTCCCTCACCACCACGACATCGTCTCCCTCCCCCTCTCGGACCACCGTGTCGGCCCCCTCCCC